>JAADWA010000144.1:0-48473 GCA_023335935.1 Pythium phragmiticola
CAGTGGAGATCGAGGTGGGTACGGTGGCCGCCGCGACAGTGGGGACCGTGGTGGCTACGGTGGCCGCGACAGCGACCGTGGCTACGGCGGCCGCGAACGTGGCTTTGACCGCAGCCGTGGGCCGCCGCCGCCGCCGCCGCCGCCGCTGGCCACGGAGCGCGGCGTGGTCGTGTCGATCCGCGACAACTTTGGCTTTGTGAGCGGCGTGGAGCGCGAGGCCGACCTCTTTTTCCATATTTCCGAGGCGCCCGTGGACGTGGAGCTCCAGGACGAGGTCGAGTTCAAGGTCAAGTACAACCAGCGGTCGGAAAAAGACATTGCCGTGCAGCTCGTGCGGCTGCCCAAGGGCTCGATCGTCTGGGAAGATGTACGTGTGTGTGGTCTGTAGAGGGGGTACATGGTAGAGAGAGAGAGAGAAAGGCTCACTCGCGTGATTGTAGATTGCCGACGAGTTTGTGGAGGGTGTCGTGACCAAGGGCATTCCCCGCAGCGGCGGCGCGTCGTTCCACCACGGCAACCACGGCTCTCGCGACGACCCCCACGGGCTCATTGAAGTGAAGGCGGCAGCCGAAGAGACCGAGTCGGATGACAAGAAGACAGAGGGTGCGGACGACGCAGAGACCGACGAGCCATCGAAACTTCGCAAGCGCCACAAGCTAGTCCGCTTCACGCCCGACAGCGTGGCCGCGCCGTCGTCGACTGAGCCCGACGCCGAAGGAGGAGACGACGACGACGGTGCCGCCAAGCCCACGGGCAGCAAGGGCAGGAAACCGTCGCCGCCGCAGTTTGGCGACCACGTCAAGTTCCGCATCGCGACCCACCGCAAGTCGGGCCAGAAACGCGCCGTGGATCTCACGGTCACGGTCTCGGCCAGGGCGCGGCTGGAGCAAGAGATGCAGGCCAAGCTGGCGTCCATGACGCGCGAGCTGGGTGTCGTGGCGCGCGTGAAAGGCAGCGGCGGCTTTGTGCGGTGCGTCGAGCGCACCGAGGACGTGTACTTTCCGTTCCACGAGTTCCGCGAGTCGCTGGACGACGATACCAAGCCCAAGGGCAAGGGCGCGAAAGTGCAGCTGCGCGAAGGCGACGAAGTGTCGTTCTACGTGTACGAGGAGAAGGACAACGCAGGGGACGAGCGGGACCGGTCGGGGAGTAGCGGCCGCCTCACGGCGCTGCGAGTCGTCAAGGTGCCTGCGGGTACAGTCTCGTTTGAGGACGTGCTGCGGACCGACGTCGAGGGCGTCGTGACGAAGATCCCCAAGGAGCCACGCAACGGACCCGAAGTCTTTGGCGTGATCAATCCGACCAAGCCCGAGGACGTTGTCGCGACAGAAGAAGCGCCGGACGACAAGAAGAAGCTGCGGAAAAAGGCCGCCGGCGTCTCGTTCCGTCTCTCGGACGCGCAGGACGTGAGCTACGTGCCGGGCACGGGCGACGTCGTGCTCTTTGACTTGGTTCTCGACAAGCGCAGCCGCCGCACCAAGGCCGCCAACGTGCGTGTGGTGCAGCTCAACCCGAAGCATCGCGAGACGGGCGTGATCACGACTGTGAAGGATGACTTTGGCTTTATCAAGTGTGCCGACCGCAGCGCCGATGCCTACTTTCGCTTTAGTGACGTCATGAGTGTCCACCACGACTTTCGGTCGGGCACCGAAGTCGCGTTCGATGTGAGCGGCGGCGGCGGCGACGCCGGGAGAAGCCACCACGGCAAGGACAAGGACAATATCCGCGCGCTGCGAGTCGAGCTGTTGACGCCCGGAACGGTCCAGTGGGAGACGGTTGTGGCGCCGGATGTCGACGGCGAGATCGTCGCGGTGCCGTCGCGGTCGCAAAAGCCCAGTGCCCATAGTAAGCAGGGCGGCGCGAGCGCCATGAAGCCCACGTCGCTCAAGGCGCAGACGGGGCGGATCCACCTCCAATTCGCGGACGGTAAGCACCTCGTTGATTTCTTCCCCGTCTACAAGCAGCAGATCGACGCGGCCTTTATCAAGGCGACGGGGGAAGGCGACGACCAAGACAAAGATGAGACGAGCGGCGAGTGCACACTGGCGTTTCCGCCGTCGCTGTCCAAGCACGAGCGCGCGGCGATCCACGCGTACTGCGACTGGCTCGGGCTTGCCCACGCGAGCACGGGCGACGGCTCGCACCGGCAACTGACGGTCACGGCCGCGGCCAAGCTGAGCCCACAAGCGCTGCTGGAGCGGGGCAGCTCGACGGCCGAGATCGAGTTCCACGCCGAAGACGCGGCCGACGTGCGGTATAACCCACGCGTGGGCGACCGCGTCAAGCTCAATGTCGTGCTGGTGAAGCGCTCCAAGCAGCTCGTGGGCAAGCGCATCGTGCTGGTCGAGGCCGCGCCGTCCAAGGCCGCCAAGGCCAATGAGGCCAAAGACGAGTCGGCCGAGCTGCCGCGCGGCGAAGGCTTCATTGTCGCAATCAAGGCGGACGGTGGCTTCGGCTTTATTCAGCCAGCGGACCAGGGCGTCACGGGCGCCGAGAATCTCTTTTTCCACATGAAGGAGATCGCGATGGACGGGGCCGAGCTGAAGGAAGGCGTGGAAGTGCAGTACCGCGTGAGCCACGACGACAAGAAGAAGAAGACGCGCGCTGTGGCCATCACGGTGGTGCCCCCCGGCACGGTGCACAAGGTCGAAGCGGCGTTTGTGCGCGGCGTCGTGCACCGCCCCAGTCTGCTGCAGCGGCTCCGCAAGACGAACGCGCGCTTTGGCGGCAAGCACGACAAGCACAAGCAGCAGCAAATGAGCTCGGCCGGTCGGATCCGCTTGGCTCGTGCTACCGAGGCTGACGCGGAGGCTGACGTGGAGGAGGACGACGACGTCGAGGAGGACGAGGAGGACGACGAAGAGGCCGAAGAAGACCTCGAAGCGAAAGCGGACCACGTGGACACGACGGTCTCTGCCAGCGCCCCCAAACCAGAGACGACCAAGGAGGCGAAGAAACCCAAGCAAAAGACCCCTGCGGCGGCATCGTCGTACGTGTACTACATTAGCGACATTTCGGACCCGACGGTCGTCCTCCGCGACGGCGACGAGGTCGAGTTTGTGCCGCACAAGACGCCCAAGGGACTGCGTGCGCTGCGCGTGCGTCTCGTGCAGTCGCACGCCAAAAAGGGCGTGGTCACGCGCGTCGACAGCGACGGCGGCGGCGTGCTCCGTGTCGACGGCGACGAGCCGCCGGTGGATGTGGCGTTCACGGCGCGGAGTGTGCTGCGCGGCGACTTGCTGGGCGAGGGCGACCGCGTCGAGTTTGCGGTGGTCACGAAGCGCCAAGTGGACAGCAGCAAGACGGCGGCCAAGCACAAGAAGAAGAAGCAGGCGGCCAATGGCGACGCGGATGAGACGGAGCAAGCCGACGACGAGGCGCCGACGCCCGAGACGACGAGCGCGATGGTCGCGACCAGCGTGCTGTGTCTCGTGCCGCGGATCGCGGCCAGCAAGACGAGTGGGCGCGATAATACTGCGCGTCCTGAGTCGCGGTCGGTCAACTCTACGCTACTGCAGGCCATGCGCCAGGTCGGCGCGAGCGCCGTGGCCAAGTCGCGCATGGCCAAGGGCCCGGACGGCTCGCGGGGGTTCGCGGCCGGATGGAGAACGGCGGCCTCAGCGCCGACACCATCGGCCGCCGAGGCGATCGCGCCCCAGTAAAGAGAGCCAGAGCAGAGGGCAGCACACAGGCGTCGAGGGAAGGAGAATAGGGACCGCGGTAGGGCGTATTGAATAACAGATCGACTACGTAGTCCACTGTTGAGCTTGTAGAGCTGGCTGGGACCCCCAGGAGCGCGTAGTACGGGAGTATTGGCACAGGCCCGAGAAGGAGTCTGAAACCAGCGCACCATCACAGACGAGAGTACGTACTATTGCGTGTGCCTTGGCGCACGCGGCATTCTGCTGCAAGGCAAAGCGAACGTTGAAATCCAACAAGCCCAACAACTCCAACGCCAACAAAAGGACGAGTTCAAACCGTTCTCCCGTGCTTACCATAACCACGCCAAAAGAGGTGGAACGAGCACACCATCTCCGAGCTCTCCTACTGCGTCCTCGCCGCCTGCCTCTTATATTCGTGAGACTCGATGGCATTCATCCAAATCGCATGCGTCGTACACGTCGCTGTCGTCTAGGATCTACCGCAATACTCCTTCATTCGCACGTCGGTCACGTTCACGTCAGGCTCTCATAGTAGACAGCCGAGTGGTAGTATTGTTGATGCATGCGCGCTGGTCCATTCTCTACAGTCAAACAGTCAAACAGTCAGATATTAACAACACGCACTCTGTCATCACCCATCCATGCCTCTTCGTTCACTGACCTTTTCATCAGCGCGCCGCTGGTCGATCGGCTCTCTCTTCTCACGGACCTGCTCATGGTCGCTGGCTGTGCGCACGGCGCATTCGCATTGATGCAGTTCCAGTACACGCGACGCGACCAGAAGCCTGCGAGTTCCCTTGTCCATTTGTCCAAAAGAGGTGTCTTCACGGGCGCCAAGGACACGCGTCCACGCGGAGCGAACGCAGCACAAACGATTAGTACAGCCCACACGCCCCATGGGATCATCTGCTCCTGAAAAACGCACCTCGAGAAAATACGGATGGTTCACAAACTTGTCAGCAATGCGGCGGCAGGTGCTGTCCACCCCACGCAGAATGCATCTTTCAAACACGGGAGAAGCTCCATGAGCAGCTCCGTTGTGCTCGGACGGTGCCGTCGTGATGGCCTGGCGCACTTTAGTTCGCATGTCGCGCTCTGCCTTCATCTGCGCGGCCTTCTCCAAGATCGCTTTCACCTGCAGCTGCTCCCGCTCACTAAGCACGCGCTTTTGGGTATCTTTGCGTAGCTGCTCGTGCCTCCACTTGGACACGGGCACGGCGAGCAGCTACTTTCCCACTGACTGCGACGCGACACGCTGCTGGGCCGCTAGTATCAAACGGACCGATTTCGGGTGACAATTTTCCGGCGTGGTCTGTGTGGCTTCTGGTTTCCTGGACACGACGACTGGGGCAAGCGGCGTTGGCGCCGCTGGCTCAGCTCGAGGCACCACGGCCACGTCGGAGATGGTCCGCGGGCGAGACACTGGACGTCGGCTTTAATGATCTTTTTTTCTTGGTGCTGCCGGGACGGTCAGGTTGAAAACACGTGATGAACAGGTCGACGCGGTTCCTTTGAAGAACACAGCGGAGACGTGTCGATAAATCTTGGCTAATATCTACCTGTTAAACTTGTTCATCTCCTTCACGCACAGCATCCGGGTGAAGAACAGGCACGGGTCTCAGAATGGGGCATTATCCGAATGCAGCTGCCACTTCATCGCTTCATCGCGTCACCCGCCTCCTCCTCCGCCTTCTTCCAGTGGTGTGGCCTTTCCACTGCTACCGCTATCGATGGCGATTCTTTGACTGCGCAAGTAGAAGGTGAGAAACTTTTCCACGCGGCTCTCGAGCGAAATGTACGGATCGGGAAACTTGAAGCACGCCGTGACGATCAGCGCCTCTTGAAACTCGTCAAACGTGAGCTCGTCGTCCTCGGGCATGGGGAGCAACCCGCCATTCTGCTGCTGCTGCATCTCGTCGGCCTCCTTCTTGCTCGTGCGGGCCACGCGCTGTACGACCGCGAGCACCTTGTCGCTCGTGAAGGCCACGTCCAGCACGTTGCGGTCCAGCAGGCACTGGGTGAAGCCAAACGCCGTGACCCGCGGCCGCTTGCGAGCAGCCCGTCGGCGTGCGTCGTCCACCGCGTACGACGCGTACAGTTCGCGTAGCTCATCGGCAAACTTGAGCAGCAGGCGGCGGATCTTGGGCTCTTCCATCTGCTTGCGGAACACGTCGGCGTCGGCACGGAACGCGAACGGCAAGATGAAATTGTCCACGAGCAGACACAGCGCCTCAGACAGCGTCACGCGGTGGTGCCTAGCGTACGCCGGGAGACGTTCACATAAGTGAGACCGTGGTGCGACGTGAGACCCAACTGCTACAAGTGCAAGAAACGTACTCGCTCGAGTACTTGCGTCTCGCCATGCGGATCAAGGCCTCGAGGAACTCACTTGGCGTCATGGCCCGCGTGGGGCTGATCGCGCCGGTCTAACCACAGGACAGATTATTAGCCTCTCGCCCCCTCTCTCTCTCTCGTCTGACGAAACGCACCGTGAGCTTGGGGTCGAGCCGCCGCACAACATTCTGTGCGTCCTGAGCGGTCACGTGCACACCGTCGACGACGCGGCACTCGACGAGCAGCTCCATGAAGTCGGCCACGCGCATCCACTGGTTCCCAGCGTCCGCGCGCGTCGCGTACCCGTGGTAGATGCGCGCGAGGTCGCAGTAGACAGTGCACAAGAACGTCTGCAGCATCTTGAGCTCCCACGCAAAGTCCTCAAACGAGAGCTCGAGGTCGGCGAGCCGACTCTTAGCGACGGTGCGAAACGCGGCGTTCTCGTCCTGCGCGGCCTCGAGCTTGGCCAGCACGCCGGCCTTGCCGCGCGCCAGCCGCGCGTACGACACGAAGCACTTGCGCAGCACGATGCGCGCGCTCTTCCACCAGAGCAGGTGGCCGTCCCGCGCCTTGAGGTCTTCGGTGTCCAGCCGCTTCTTGAGTTCCAGCGTCTGCGCGAGCGCGAGCTTCATCTTGGGCAGCAGCGCCGCGTCCTCGGCGGTCGCGCCGGCCGCGGCACTGGCCACCATGGTCGTGCCTTTACCATTTGTGGTGCTACTGCCTCCACTACCGACCTCGCGCAGCTCGCGCCACTTGGCCTTGGCCGACGCGAGCTGTCCCTTGAGGTCGTTGCACAGCGCGTAGTGTGCGTCGTCGAGACACGGTGCCGCCGTGCTGAACAAGTAGGCGAGCGTCGCAAAGTTGAGCTCGGCGTCGCCGGCAAGCACGTCGCTGGCGCTGAGCAGGCCCACGGGCATCCACAGCGCGGGCGCGAGCGTCTGCACCAAGAGCTCGAGCCGCTTGGGCGGTGCGTCCTCGCGCTTCATGTGGTCCACGAACCGCTCCATGGCGATCTCGGTCAGGTCTTCGCCGTTGTCCCGCAGCACGGACGCGGCCTCGAGCTTGGCGTTGGGCGCGATGCCCTGCGCGGCGGGCCGCTTAGGCCGCACTCTGCACATGGCCGTGTGGAGCGTCTTGGTGAGCAGCGCCCACGCGCGGCCGTCGCTAAGACTGGAGTGGAAATTCACGACGCGCGGCGCCGCGAGCCACTCGGGCGTCTGCGCCTGCTGCCGCTGCACGAGGAAGTTGACCCACTGCAGCACGATGCGGTCGGCGCGGTCCACGGGCGCGTCGTACGACACGAGCGCGAGCGACGCTGGGCCGTCGGCGGCACCTGCAATACTGCTGAGCTCGACGTGCGGATTGAAGAGTCCCGGGCACTCGGGGCGGTCCAGCAGCTGCACAACGTCCTTGGACAGCACGCCGCTGAGGTTCTGGCGCCCGTCGCTCGTCGTGAGCAGCTCCAGCTGCGTCTCGAGGCTCTGCAGCACGCCGCTCGCGAGCTGCCCGATCATTTTCTTGGCGTCGGCGTTTTCGCTGCGGATCCGTGCGAGCTCGAGCGGGTCGATCGACTGTCTCTCTAGTCGCACAATCCGCTCGCGGGCCTCGTGGAGTTCGCTGCGCAGCGCCAGCAGCTCCTGGTGCTTGGCGTCGAGTCGACACTGCCGTGTCGCGAGCTGCTGCCGTAGCTCCTCGAGCGCGTCGCGGTGGAGTTCGCTGTGGAGCCTCGCGTCCGCGCGCGTCTCGTACACGTCGCCATGGAGCTGCGCGATCTCGTGGGCTCGCTTGCGCGTCTCGTGCTGCTGCTGCTCGGCGTAGAGCATCGCACCGAGGATGCGGCGCTCGTACACAAAGACGAGCCACGCTCGCCACCGTCGCTGGAGCCGCCGCGTCGCCACCACACGCTGCGCGAGAGCCCGGCGCCGCTTCTGCTGGCGCGTTTCGCGCTTCCACGTGCCGAAGATCCAGACGAGAATCACGTGGGCCATCTTGGTGAATGCCCGCGTGGTCGCGCGCGCAAAGAGCTTCTCCACCGACTGCGCGATCTGCTTCTTGTACGCGGCGCCGTCCTGCTGCTTGAGCGACGCGAAGCAGACCATGCATAGCTCGGCGTACGCGCCGCAGCCAGCGCAGCGCTGCGCGTGGCGCTGGACGACGACGGCGTCGTGGGCGGCGGTCGCGGGCCGCAACGTGGGCGTGCGTCGCGCGAGGCCCAGGTCCGCAGTCGATACACTCTCCTGCGCGTCACCCGAGTGCGCAGCCATGAGCGCGTTGACCACGCTCGTCGTGGACGCACCGGTCGCGGCCACGACGGCCGTCGCGGGGCGGGGCTTGCGCAGCGGCGACACGGCGACGATCGGGCGACCATACTGCTGCTGATTGGACTTGAGGAAGTGGATGGGAGAGCCGGCGCTGTAGCTTCCGGGTGATGAAGTCGAAGAGGAGGCGGCGAGCGGCAGTTTGCGGAGTCGCGAGCGGGAGCCGGAAGGGGAAGACGCCGCGTTCGTCAGCGGCAGCACACGCGCCGTCGCGACGACGGGCGACAGTGGGGGACGAAGCTGCGCGTCCATGGAGAGAGAGAGAGAGAGAAACGGCTCTGTGGAGCCAACAACAGGTCGGAGCCGCACCTACACTCTGTATATTTAGCGCTGTCGAATTGAGGCTGGCATCTCGTAACGCAACGCAACCGACTCTTGTTTCGTCCAGTTGCACAGTCGTGCGTAGTGCCTACCGCACGAGCGACTCGGGATTCTGCAGCGCCGCGAGTTTCGTGATGGCGTCCAGAACGACGTTGATGTGCGTCGAGACCTCTCGCGCCTTGAGCTGCCACGTCTGCCGCTTCCTGGTGCACAGAACCCCTGGAATAAGCCACGCCACTTTTGCATCCACCACAACGTCGCCTGTGGAGCTACGTACTCGTGGAGATGCCGCAGGTGCTGGACCAGAAACGCGCGCGCTTCTTCCATTGTCATCTCGGCGTGGAAATTGAGACCGATATCGACGGTGATCATGCTCGTGTCTGAGATTTTGGCGCGCACGTGGAACCGCTGGCCGAGATCCATGAGCGTGGACAGCGTTGTCGGCGCCGCCGGCTTGAGCTGCACGTCGACAAACTGCTGGAGCTCCTCGTACTCGCGGATCTCGAGACCGAGCGCGTCGCGCTGCGCGAGGCTCGCCTGCAGCTGCGGCTTGAGCACGTCCTCCACAAAGGCGGCGTACTTCTGGATGGCGGCGGCGCCGTCGTCGTCCAGCGATGGCGAACCAGACAAAGTCGTCTCCATGCTCATGTGGTTTCTTATTGGGACGAGGGCATTGAGGCCACTACTTGTGAATGTCACTAAAGTGAGTGGAGAGCTATGTCTCTTATGACAAGACGATTGACAGTACACCAAAAGCTATTCTCAACCCATTTCCGGGGGAGATGGCTACACACCCACAGCGTCAAATGCCTCGGCACGCAACGCTCGTGGAGGACGACGCGCACCGCGTGCTACAGCTCGTGCGCGGCACCCCCGCTCTCTCGAAGACACTGCGCTGTGACAAGCGACTCGCTCGCCACCGCCATGTCCACTCGGCCGCCGCGCGACCGTCGCCCAGTCTCGCGCTGGCCAAGACGCGCGCGCTGCTGGCCGTGTACGGACTGCGCCACGCACCGCCAGGACCACCCGACAAACCGGATGACCACCAACTACTTGAGAGTGAACCGTCAGACGAGACCCGCCGGGAGCTGCTCGAGCTGCGGCGCCGCAAGTACCGAAACCACTTCTCGGGCCTCCATGCGACGTACGCACCGACCGGCCGCCCCAAGCTCGAGACGCTCATCGACGCCGCCACGGACGCCAAGCGCGCCGGCAGTCGACACCACTCAACACTCGCCGTGGGCGCGGCCGTGCTCACGTCGGCCAACCGCATTTACTCGTCGGGGCGGCTCGAGAGCGCGCACGACGCCAAGTTTGACGTCTGCGCCGAGCGCGCGGCGCTGCTCAAAGTACTGAACCACGCCAACAAGAGCAGCGAGACCGAAGTCGTCGAGGCGCTCGTCGTGTGCAGCGACCAGCGCGGCCTCCTCCCCGTACCCTGTGGCGCGTGCCGCGAGTTCCTCGCCGACTTTGGCGACTTCCCCGTGTTTCTCCTCAACGCGGACAACAACTCGCACGAGACGCGGTCGTTCGAGCTGTTCCCGCTCGCGCGCCACGCCACGTACACTGCCATGGCGACCTCAAGTGCCGCCACCAACGACCAGAGAACGAACCGTCAGACGCCAGGCAAAGAGACGCCGGCGCTTGACGCACGCGACTGGACGTGCGAGCAGGTCGCGTGCTGGGTGAAGGACGTCGTCGCGCTGCCGCAGTACGCCGACACGTTCGCCGACAAGCGCGTGGACGGTGCGACGCTGTGGCTGCTCGCCGACGCAGACCTGCAGCTCCTACTGGGTGTGGTCCACCCGCTCCACCGGCGGCGCTTCCTGATGCATCTCGACCGTCTCCGCGACCGTGCGCTGCTGGACCACGGGCTCGACTTTGAGCAGCTCAGCGACTACGTGGCCGTGCTGGACCGCGACCGCCTTGACGTCGTCGCGCAGCTCAAGCAGACGTTCGACCGGCTCGACGCCAACCGCGACGGCCTGCTGGACGCAGGCGAACTCACGAAGGCGTTGCAGACGATGGGACTGGACGGCTCGGCGGCCGTGGCGGCGCAGCAGCTCTTGCAGTCCATGACAGCAAGCGAGAGCAGTGGCGGCGGCGTGGGCTTCCCCGCGTTTGTGCAGACGTTCTCGCAGCTCGCGCAGCTGCCGGCGGGCGAGACCCGCGACGCTCACAGCAGCACCAGCGCTGTGCCGCACGTGGATCTCGAGGCGTTGCGCGGGACGTTTGACAGGGCCGACACCAACAAGAGCGGCACGCTGGATGAGCCCGAGCTCGTCTCGCTGCTCCAGTCTCTGGGTCGTGACGACTGCGAGCGCCGCGCACGCGAGTGGTTCGTGGCTGTGGACAGTGATGGCGACGCGAGACTCTCGTTTGCCGAGTTCTTCCATCGGTACGCGCAGCTCACGCGGCTCGATCTGTCCGCCGTGCGCGCGGCGTTTGATGCCGAGTGCCGGGGCGGCGGTGGCGCCAAGCAGTGCACGGCGCAAGGGCTCACGCGTGGCCTGCAGAAGCTGTTCCCCCACGTTAACGGCGGGGACGTCCGCGCGTGGTGTGCGCGTCGCCCGTGGGCGTCCGCGTCTGAAGAAGGAGACGCAAAAGCGAAGACGACGCTCTCGTACGCGGACTTTGCGTTGGCCTGCGTCATGTACGGCAACGCGCTGCGCCTGCGCGTGGCGCAGCTGCGGCACCTGCAGCTCACGCTCCGCAACGACGCGCTGTGCCACCGCAGCCGCATTGTGCAGCTCCAGCAAAGCGGCCACGTGCGGCTCTGCCGTCATCCAGGCGGCGGAGGAGGAGAGGAGGAGGGAGCAGGGGAAGTGTCACTGGGCGAGCGACGGCGACGGCAGATCAAGGAGGAGATGAAGCACGTGCGGCGACGCGATGATGATGACGACGGGAAGTACGACGACGAGGGCGAGGAGGAAGAGGAGGAGCGAGTGGCCGCGACGTTTAAGCGCTTCGCTTCAAGATCGAAGGCCAAGCCGTCGTCGGGATCACGACGCCACCGAGCCGGCAGCGACGCCAGCGACGAGGACGGCAAGCGGCAGCAGAGCGACGAGGACGACGGCGAAGGACAGAAGCTCAACGCCGTGGAGGCCGCGCAGGCGCTGCTGGAGCTGGGCGTCGCATGGTCGCGCGATCAGCTGCTGAGGTATTTGGACCGTGAAGGCGTGGGCGTGAAACGGACGATCGGGCGGCGCGAGTTTACGCGCATCTTGAAGCGGCTGCAAGCGTTTCAGTCGCCGACCACGAGCGGACGCGACCGGCACGAGCGTGAGCTGTGGGAGGCCATCGGCCGTCGTCTCCATCACGAAAAGGGATCTGCCGGTAAAGGAGACGAGGCGGTTGGAAAGAAGAAGACCGCAAGTCGAAGAGACTACGACGCGTACTTGCGCTCGAAGAGCATCAAGAGCAAGCGGCAGAACGCGAGTAGTTGCGACGCGTTGCGCGGCCGCCGCCGATGCCGAGAACACGACTTGGCGCGGTCGAGGAAGCGGCGCGAGTCGTCCAGTTCGCAGAGTGACGACACTCGCAGAGGACGTAGTCGTCGTCGCATCTCCTCTCGCAGTCGATCGCGACGACAGAGGCGACGCAGCAGCAGTCGAGGCAGCAGCACGAGCACAGCCAGTAGCAGTAGCAGTACTACCACCAACAGTAGCGAGAAGAGACAGCGGTCGGCCAGCCGTCGTCGCGCAGAGCCGCGCTTCCGAGGGCTCGTGGTCGGCGACCGCGTCACGAGCCGCAAGGGCGGGGCCGGGACGCTCGTGCGGCTCTACCGCGACTACTTTGTGGCTGACGTTCGCTTCGACAGCGGCGCCACCACGAAGAACGTCGAGCTCAGCGAGCTGCAGCGGCTCTCGCGCGAGAGCGAGTCCGGTCGACCGGACCAACGGCTTGAGGTCGGCGCGAGTGTCCGCGTGGCGTACAAGGGCACCCGCACAGCCAGTCGCCGCGGTACGATCCAGCGGTGCCGCACGGACGGCACGTACGACGTCATCGCGAACGAGTGCGGCGTGCAGGAGCTGCTGACGCGCGTGCCGAGAGCGCAGCTCGTGCTGGTCGGAAAGCCCGTGGTGTTTGCCGTCGGTGCATGCGTGACGGTGAAGCGCCGCCACGAGTATCTAAGAGGCACGGTCGCCATGGCCCGTACGAACGGCACGTACGACGTACGAGTGCGGACGGCCCGTGGTGGGAAGCGCGAGGTGGTGCGGGAAGTCGCGTGGGAGCTACTGGCGCCCGACGAAGCGGACGAGGACGGCGGAGAGGAGGAAGTGGAGGAGGAGGAGGAGGAGGAGCGCCGTCGTGGTCCACGCCCACGAAACGAAGAGGAGGAGGACGGCAAAGACAACGACGACGACGACTTTGAGCCGACGTTTGGCGTGGGCGACCGCGTGGAGGCCCGCTTCCAGGGCCAGAAGACGTACTTTGGCTGTCGCGTCACGCGCGTGCACAGCGACGGCTCGTGCGACATCGCGTACGACGACGGCGACACCGAGAGCCGCGTGCGCCCGAGTCTGATGCGGGCAGCAGTCGCAGTCGCGAGGAAGAGCGACGGCTACGACGACGACTTTGAAAGTGATTGATGAGAAGGAGGTGCACAGTGGGAAAAGCAATGCATTCAAAAGGGGAAGGGGGAAGCTCCCTCACATGACGGCGCGGTACGTGACGTACCGCCCGGCGGTCTCACTGGGCCGAATGATCTTGACGACCTGGCCGCGCGTCATGCCGTAGTAGCGCGCGATCGGGTCCGACAGTTGCATGCGCGGCAGCTGCGAGTCTTTGATCCGGTACCGCTTGAGCAGCGCCGCCTTTTCCTCGCGGTTCAGCACGCGGTGCACGGGCACGAGCGTGTGCTCCGTGATGTCGACGAGCAGCTCCGTCTCCTTGAAGTGCTCAATCTTGTAGCGCGGCGCCATCTCCGTCAGCGCCTGCCGCGCAAACGGCGTGATGCCTTCCTGCACCACGAGAATCGCCTTGGTCACGTTCTCGTCCTTCATGCGGTTACAGTACGTGCGGATGGGCTTGACGCCGACCTTGGTGTCCTCGGGGTAGAACACAAAGAGGTTGTCGCTCGGGTCGTCGATCTTCTCGACGAGAATCGTCATCATCTCGCGCGTCGGGTTGTCGCCAAACTGGTTCTGGAACGCCTCGGGCGTCATCACGAGCTCGTTCTCGCTCACAATGTAGCCGCTGCGATCAGCGCGGGCGGACCAGCGTCAGTGGAGTGAGTGAAAGGGGGTCAGTGGCTGAGGAGACGAACGCACCGGTTGTGAAGCATCTTGACGACGGTCTTGCGCACGCGGTAGAGGCGCGAGGCGTCTGGGGAGAGTCCCGACATGGTGGAGGCGGAGCCGAGAGGGGGTAGTGGAGACGAGGGGCAGAGGAGAGGACGCGAGCGGACGCGGCGCGGTTCCTGGGAGTGAGGAAGGCCAGAATGGAGAGCTCTTCGCGGGGGAACCAAAAAGCACCAACCAATTGAACAGTTGGGTCCCGAATATAACCGAGTCCCACAGGGGACGACATCAGCGCACTGATATAACGAAACCAAAGCTCACAGCGCGATATGATTGGCTGAAATCATTTGAAATGATCTCTCAACCTCAAGAGATCATCAGCCCATGAGCAGCTCCACGACGGCGTTCTATGCGGCTGCGTGTGCCGCCGTCGAGCAGTACGCGCGCGAGCATGCGTGTCTGCCTGCGTTCCAGGAACGCCGCATGGAGGGATTCGCGGAGTTGGTTTTTGGACCACAGGAGCGACGGCCGATCGCGCGCTTGTCGACGTGCGACGCCGTCGAGGGGGACGTGCTGCCGCGCGCAGACGACACATGGCTAACGCTCATGCCGCTAGAAGACTTACAATCAGCCACGTGTGGCGACACGAAGTGAATGCTGCTCACGAAGCGAGTGCGGTTCATGCGGCTCTTGGCCCGGCTCGCGGATCGACCGGCAGTGTTCCCTCTCCACCCAGGCATCGACTGTGTGACGGAGAGCGACCAGCACCCCGCGCTGAGCTTCTGGCTGCGGTTGCTCCGCGCACTGGCACCAGACTTTGTCATGGACTCGACCAAAGAGCTTGAGCGAAACCTCGCGGCGCTCAGCCACGGGCGCGCGCTTCGCATCCTGATCAACGTCGAGGATCTGAGCCAAGAGGGCATGGCACAATCGCTGGCGCTCTTTCTCAACGCCATGGCGCAAGAAGGCGATCGCAGCGGCGACGAAGCGTATACGCGTGCATTGGAAATCTGTGGGTTGACTGGCACCCCGCCTCGCGCACTGCGTCCAGTCGAGGTGGCCGTGAGGTTTGCTTCCGGCAGCGTGTCGCGTGCGGTCATGGAGACCATTCTGGGCGGCCTCGCAAGCACCTACCAGTCAGCAACGTTCCGCTTGTGCTGCCTCCGGTTCAGCCCGTCTTGTGTCCTCACTGAGTCCGCGGTGGTACTCTTGGGGGAACGTGTGGGCCAGTTGTCGCTCGATACACTGCAGCTCGGAAGCACACGCGACGTGGAGTCTCTGTCACTACGACAAACAGTGGCGACGGCCGCGGCGACTGTGCGGCGTTTTGTGCTGGGCGATCGAGATAGAAGCATGAGCACCATTGGATCGGCGCTCAGGGGGAATGTCATGCCTTCCATCCGAGAACTCGAGCTCGAGTTCTGCGCGACGCTGGCTTTCGCCGAGTGGCTGGCGTTTGCCGTCTTCCACGTCGACTCCCCGGCCCACGTCTCGTCACTGTGTTTGCGATTTAGTGAGAGCGGGGGGTGGCCCACGCGAGCGTGGATAACCCGATTCAAGGAGGTTCTCTGTGGTGCCGTCTTGCCAGAAACTCACTGCATCGTACGGGCGACACGAGTGCGACGCTTTGTGATGGTTGCTGCAGGGACGGTCGTCACGTTTTCACCGTATGAACGGGAAGAGACCTCCACCGAGCTGACCGATGTGGATGCAGAACGAGAGTATGAGGCACTTGAGGAGGCTGGTGGCAAGTTGTCCATTGTTGTCCCGGGAGTCGGCTGGGTATTAGCGACCGCGGTTCAGCACAGCCGCACCGAGGCGAGCCGATTGGGACAAGTTGGAGTGGACCACACGGCGTCTCTCCCGATCAAGCAGTGCGTCACTTCGCTTGCGTTGTGTGGCGCGCCGTTCAGCAGGCCTATCACTAGGGAGAACTACCAATCTGTGCTGGTGGAACTCTTGGCGATCGTCGGGGCGCCGCTACAGCGACTCGCGCTCCCCGACATGGATCTCGACAACCGGCACATGGCATCGATCCTTCGCTCCTGTCCGGGCCTGACTGAGCTCAACATGAGTCATAATCTGCGCTGCGATCTGTCGCCCATCGTGAACGCCCACGCGCGCGGTCGACTATCAAAGCTCGCGTCGCTCAGCATGCTGCAGCGTGTCCTAGTCGCTTTCGAGGCGGCCAGGGCCGTGGGCCCACAGTTGATGCACTGGCTCAAGAGTGGTCACACGCTGAGTCCACTCAGACGCGTGGCGATCCACCACGAACCACCGTTATTCCTGCCGGCCGACGAGCCCAGGCCGTTCGTGAATGGAGAGCTTGTGTCGCCGGCCTCGTGTCTTCAGGCGGCCGACGAATTCGAGTACGTCGAACTGCACGTCTCTGTCTTCTGCATGCCCAGTATCCCAGCCACCATCCAGCGCCTGACCGAACGACGCTATGCCACGCTTCCGTTGCGCAGCAAACTCGCACTGCTGAGCGTGGCCCAGACCGAGGGCTCGCCCCTCTCGCGGCTAGACGCCTCGGTGCTCAGACTAGTGTTGCAGTTCTGTCGCAGCACCAGAGTGTTCCTTCTGACGAGCTCGGCATAAAAGACCAAATGAACAAGGACGACTCTATTTTCGATCCCCCTTTTCTTTCAGTGCGTGCCCGGCCCATTGCAGTAGACCAGCGTGACGTGGACAAACTCGCCCGCGGCAGTGGCGCCACGGGTCACGACCAGCGGTGTGTGGTCGGTCACGGGCTTTTCCCGCATGCGCAGCGTCGGCGGCCGGTCCTCGCAGCTCAGCACGAGCGACTCGCGCCGTGGCAGCGCGTACTCGATGCGCGCCGTCTCGACAAACTCGCTCAGCGTGAGCACGTCGCCACGTCGCCATCTCTCCACGAGCGGATCGTTCTCCTCCACGAGAGCTGTCGAGACGGTCCAGGGGCCAAACACATACGTCTCTCCAAGCGTGAGCAGCGTGCCTGGCGTGAACGCGAGTTGCTTGGGGAACAGGCGGTCGCGAAAGACGATGAGCGTTTGCTGGGCCGTGAGAAACGAGCGGTTCCCCTTCTTGAGCGTGATCCACTGGTCGGCCGTGGCCTCGCCGTCGTGGCGCGCGAGCTTGGCCATGAGCTCGCGGATGGGCTTGTCGCGGACCATGGCGTTGCCCATGTACGCGTGGCATATGGTGCGCAGCACTTCCTTCCACACGAAGAAGGGCTGCGGCGACAGCAGCCGGCAGTCGATCCACACGGCGGCGTCGCTCTGGTGCACGCCCCGAAGAATCGGCGAGAGAATGTTCTGGTCGATCAGATCTCCGCACTGCATCGACTCGGCGCCGAGGTTCGAGAGGTTGGACAGGAAGCCGTCGCCGTACATGTCGCGCAGCAGCGGCACGAGCTGCGTGCGCAGCTTGCCGCGCGTGCTCCAGAGCGGCGTCGTGTCCTTGAAGTAGGGCACGCCGTACGTGTGCGCAAAGTCGAAGATGGCGTCCTTGTCGAACACCAGCAGCGGCCGCCAGATGCGCACGCCGTTCACGACGCTCGACTCGCTCATGCCGTTGAGGCTGAGCAGGCTCTGGCCCTTCATCATGTTGGAGATGACGTTCTCCTGCACGTCGCCGCGGTGGTGGCCAAAGCACATGCCCGGCGCGCCGTACTGCGCCAAGACGTTGGCGTACGTGGCGTATCGAATCTCGCGCGACACTCGTTCGTAGTCGTCGCGCTTGGTCGTCGCGCGCTTGACTTCGTCGATGCGCCGCACGTGGAAGACGATGTCGAAGCGGTCGCACCAGCGCCGCACGTAGTCGCTCTCGGCGCCGCTCTCGGTGCGATTGCCATAGTCCAAGTGCACGGCCACAATGCCATAGTCATTGTGGGCGCTGCGCAGCTTGTGGAGCAAGTACGCAATGACCATCGAGTCGACGCCGCCCGAGAGCGACACAGCCACGTACGGGAAGTCGCGCGCGCGCTTGCCCACGAGGTACTCGTGCATGGCCCTGTAGAGCCGGTGGCGCGGCATGCTCGACTCGTCCGTCTCCACGAGCGGGCGCTCGAGAATGTCGTCGTCGCTTTGGGCGACCACGTCGCCGCGCAAGTGCGCGAGCCGGTGCTGCGTCGTCTTGCGGAACTTTTCGAGCAGCTCCGCGTGGGCAGCGTGGAGCTGCTGGCGGTCGTCGACAGCCGCGAGCACGTCGTGGAGCCGCTCGGTCGTCGGCGTGTGGCGCAGCGGCATCATGGCAAACACAAAGTGCGGAACGGGCAGCGACGCGTGCCAGTCCCGCGCGACGAGCTCATTGGCGAGCGTCAGTGCCAGTGCGTCGTTCTGGTCCACGCGGTCGCGCCGCTGGCGGTACACGTGGCGCGAGAACTGGTCCAACAGCACAATGAGCGCGACGAACCCGTCGCGCGTCTGCTTCCACGCACTGAGCTCCCCGCGCTCGGCGCGCTCCAGTAGATCCCCGAAGGACGCGGCGATCTCGGCGTCCATGACGCGCTGCTTCTCGGAGCCGTCCGGGGGGAACCATTTCGAGCGGTAGAGCTCCGTTTGGCTACCGTCGAACCAGAAGCGCAGCACGCGCTCGTACTCGTCCGTGGCCATTACAGTCGGTCTTATTCACTCGATGGGTTGATGGAAGTGAGCGCATCAACTGTGCTCCAGCAATTGTTGCACTATCAATTCATAAAATTGGGGCTGAGTCTGAGTCAGAGCAGCGTTAATGGCGATGAGGCGAAGCCGGCGCGTGCTGCTGGGCGGCTCCTTCGCGTGCGACGACGCGATCGCGCGCCCCGTGCGGATGCTGCTGCAAGAGGTACGGTTGTTTGCTCGCCCTGCGCGTGAGCCGTGCGACTGATGCGCTGCAACTACAGGCCACACCATCTGATGAGCCCGTCGTGGAAGTGGAATGGCTCGGATACGGCAGTGCGGTCGACCTCTCCTCGCTACTCCAAGAGCCACTGCACGCAGTCGATCTCGTGGTGCTGATGGTGCGGCTAAGCGATCTGCGCACGGCGCACCCAGAGCTGCTGGCCGCAACGGCTGAAGCCAGCAGCGAGGGCCGGTTTCTGGAGCAGCTACGCGCGTACGACCGACCCGCGGCCCCACCGCTTGTTGTCCTGTTCTGTCCGTCGCCGCCGCTTTCCGCAGCACACCCCAGCGTATCCTATCAGCTTGAAGAGGCTGCGCTGAGCTGCGCCATCCAGCCGCTTCAGCGCGTGGCCTGCTTCCCGTCCAGTGACGCGACCGATTTCTTCCTAGACAACAACGACACCGTTTGCACGTGGTACGACGCGACCCGCGACAAGCGCGAGCACGCGCCATTCACTCAGCCCATGCTCGACGTACTGGCGCTGCGCTGCGTCCGCCAGATCGCGCGTCTTTGGATCCGCAGTCCGAAGAAAGTGCTCGTGCTGGACTGCGACAACACACTGTGGGGCGGCGCGGTCGCTGATGTCGGGCCCGCGCGTGTGCGACTGAGCGAGCGCTTTCTCGCGCTGCAGCGATTCGCCGTGGACCAGCAGAAGCGCGGCGTGCTGCTCTGTCTCTGCAGCAAGAACGTCGCGGAAGACGTCGACGCCGTGTTCCGGGAGCGCGCCAGCGAACTGGTTCTCTCCAAGGACCAGCATATTGTCGTGAGCAAGGTCAACTGGCGCGCCAAGTCACACAACCTGCGGGGGATGGCCCAGCAGCTCCAGCTCGGACTCGACGCGTTCGTGTTTGTGGACGACAATGCCGTCGAGTGCCACGAGGTCCAGTCGGCGCTGCCCATGGTCACGGTCGTCCACGTCCCCGACGACTTTGGCCCGACGTTCCTCTCGACGCAGTGGGCGCTGGACACGCCGTTCGAGTGCCAAGCGACCGACGAAGACGCGGAGCGAACGAAGCGGTACCAGCAGAACGCCCAGCGCCAGGAGCTCGAGCGACGCGCCACGTCGCACGCGGCGTTTCTCAGCTCGCTGGGCGTCCGCATTCAGAGCGAACAGCTCAGTGACGTCGACTCGCCAGCGTTTGCGCGGGTGCTGCAGCTCCACCAACGCACCAACACGTTCAACGTCGCGACGACATTCTCGCGGACGCTGACGCGCGAGCGACTGGCCGCGTACGTGGCAACCCATGTCGCGCTGGCGTCGACCGTGACCGATCGGTACGGCCACTACGGGCTCGTGTGCGCGACGCTCTTTCGCGTGGAGACGGACGAAGATGACCCGCACGCCACGGTGGTCGTTGACAGCTTCCTCATGAGCTGCCGCACGCTCAATCGCGGCGTGGAGCACGCCATGCTCAAGCAAATTGCCGAGACGGCGCGAGCCCGTGGCGCTGACACGATCCGCGTGGCGTGGGAACCGACCGTGCGCAACGAACCTGTGCGAATGTTCTTCGCGTTGTTGTCCGTGGCCGTGTTCGTGACGTTAGAGGGGGAACACGTGACGGCACGCGCAGCAAAGATCGAGCGCAGCGCTGCCGAGGGCGGGTGGTGGCTACTGCGGCCGAGCGATGCGCTCAAGATCTCCTTCTTGAAAGAGCAAGACACAAAAGAGCAGCAAGCAGTAGAACAGCAAGGCGCGGTGGCGTTGGCGGTCGCTTGGCGTCGGCCGTCGCGGGCTTTGATTGTACGGCTGGCGATCCAGTACGTGCTGAGATGGATGCCACGCAAGTGGGTCGCGTGGCTGCTTTCCTGGCTGCGTAAACTGCTGGGCAAGCAAACCATCAGCAGTAGTGACACAACACACGACACGACCAAACTGAGTTTCCACACGCGTGCACAGCTGCACGCGTTCCTGGTCGCCAGACTAGACGGCGCTCCCCAGAGCCCAGCAGCTACTGGCGCGAGTGCTCTCGACGACGATAGCGAGACGGACGAAGCGTTCCGGCTCCGCGTCCGGCACGACACCAAGCTGCTGCTTCAACAGCACGTGGCGCCGGATGCACCGCGCGTCGTGTGGGCGCCGCAGCGCAGCGACGACGTGCGGTTCGATGGCGATGACGAGCGCGTCGAAATGCCCTCCTCCGACACGCTCCAGCAGTTCCACCGACCGTGCGCCACGCCGTCGTGCGCGGCGCAAGTCTACTGGGAGAACGCGTGCGCGTTCCGTCGGTGCCGCACGTGCTGCTACCGCGTGCAACGGCTGCTCGCTCGAGCGACCAGCGATCAGGCCCACGCCAAGGCTCGCGCCCACGCGTGGGCGGGTTTGGCGAGCGACTTTAACGTCCGCGCTAACGACGTGGAGGTGGCACAAGAGTGGTGTAGCGCACACACGAATGATCGGCGCCGCAAGTGAGATTATACACTAGAGGTCGTCCATGACATTGTCGTACTTGGTCGGGTCGATGCGGTACCTACAAAATCCATCGAGTGGTTCAGTATGCGCAGACTACGCAGCGCGGCGTGCGGTGTGTACGTACATGTTGCCGTACTGGATCGTCGGCGCGTGCTCGCTGTCGACGTCGACAATGCACACGGCCATGGCTGCAACGCACGAGCCACGGGCAGTTAACTCTCAGTGTCGCACCACCGCACACAAAGGCGAGATGCGTACTGTTGGCGTCAAGCACGCGGTAGGTGATGGTGACCATGGAGGCCTGGAGGCAAAAGTTGAAGATGGCGACGCTCGCCTCGGGCTTGAACACGCCATGGCACGTCACGCCTTCAAAACTCCACTCCATAAACGTCCCCTGCGCGTCGGGAATAAACTACGCGCATCGAAACAGTCAGCCGCCAGTCTGGCCTCACAGTGCCCCGAAAGCTGCGTAGCTGCTGACCTGGATCGTGTAGGCGCTGACGAGATCTTGTTTCTTGTGCGAGCGGCCAAACGACCACTTGAGGAACCTGTCAAGAGTCACAGTTCTCGTCAGAACCCTACCAGCGTATATACACCTCTGCCACTAAGATGTCCCTTACTGCGTGTTAGGCTGGCGCACAGCGTCCAGATCCTCTTCAATGCACACGACGTTGTTGGTCGCGCGCAGGTGCTTGAAGCTCGCGCCAAACTGCCGCCACTCGAGATTGCGCTTCCAGAAGCCCTTGAGGTACGCGCAAAAGTCGTCGTCGGGCACGGCAAACCGCAGCGGAGACGTCGCGGGCACTGCCGGCGCGAGGCCGCGGGGCGTGGACGGGCCAGTGCTGCCGCCGCCGCTGCCAGAGGTTGCCGCGGCGTTCACGATGACGGGCATGATGGAATTCGGATGACTTGGATCCAAAGGAAGGAATGTTGCACGAATGTAGTCGTATCAGATCTGAGTAGTATCTGCGGCTCATCACAGCGCGGTTGATGTGGCCAATCAGCTGGTTCTTGGTGAAGAACTTCGAAACGGCGAATGGCCTCATGCCATCATCCAGGACGATTTGTCAGGAGAATTTCTGACGAAGAGAGAGACGAGGAAGAGCCGTGATGTTTTCCTGCCCTGCGCCTAATTATTTCAGTACGGCGTGATGGCGCCGTAATCGTTGGGACTCGTGTGATGATGGTATCACAGACGATCTGTATCGGAATTGAGAGAGAAAACCCATTGAACCTTGGGTGGAGATGGCGTGAGACCCGTGAGTGGGACCCCGCATCCACGCCTTTGACAGCATACAAACGCCAAGTCTATATGGGTGCATTCTGGCGCAAAGTGGTTGGAACGAACGCGTCGCTCACGACGCGTGAATCCACAAGACGTAGAGATGGGGCACCTCGCGCTTGCCTGATCCCAGGATCTCCTGCGAGAGCTTCTTTCCATGAACGAGGTCAATCTGGTTCCGCCTTGCGTGCTCCACTCGCTCTGAGTGACTGCTGCTGCTGAGCCCGTGACTGGTGCCTTTCATCTCTCACTCTTCCACTCGCTTCTCCGAGCTCAAGTCCACCAGCTCCTCATCCTTCCACCATGGTCAAGTTCCTCAGTACCGCTCTCGTTGCCGTGGCCGCTGTGCTGGGCAGCACCAGCGTCCAGGCCGACAAGACGCCGTGCGTGCCGCAGTCGTTCACGGACGAGGCGGGCGCGCTCGGTATGTCGCAGCTCAACATCATTGTGGACCTCGCCAAGGGCTTTCTCAAGCCCTTCCTCACCAAGCTCGACCCGCTCGTGATCACGGACAAGCGCCTGGACGCCGTGCCGTTCTCGGTGCTGGGCATGGACTTTGAGCTCACGCCCATCATCAAGTCGCTCAACGTCGGCGGCATCTCGAACGTGTCGCCGCGCCTCGTGAACGCCACGTCGTCGCAGGCGCTCGACATTGGCGCCAGCTTCCCCGGCAACTTCTCTCTCGACGCGACCGTGTCCTTTGAGATCGCGCAGCTGAACCACCAGTGGTGGCAGATCTGCTGGACCAACATCCTCAAGCCGGCCGAGTGCCCGCCGTCGACCGTCGACGTAAAGGCGGGTGTCGCGCTCGAGAACTTTTCGCTCGCGGCCAACGCCAACGTCGCCATGGTCAAGTGCGACCCATTGGCTGTGGCCGCCGGCAAGTGCACGGACCTCTCGGTGCAGGACATTCTGACGGCCGCGATCTTGCAGCAGTTTGACGCTCTGCTCACGCGCATCTTGAACCGCATGCAATCGGCCTCGCTCACGAGCGTCACGCTCGGCTTCGACAAGATCCACAAGCTCGAGTTCAACTTCCCCAAGAGCGGCTCGTTGCTCATCGAGCTCGGCAAGAAGCTGCTCAACTTTTCGGCCGCGGAGTTGAACAAGAAGGGCCCCCTGTACAACGTGGCCCTGAAGACGACCAACGGGCTCGCCAAGTCGCTGATCAACCGGATCCTCGAGGAGAACCTCGCGCCCAAGTTCAAGAACACGTGCTACGACGCCTAAGCATCCGTCTTGCGATCCTTGTCTTTTGAAACAGGGCACGCCCATGTTGTTGTAATACAGTATCCAAAGAATGATGTGTTTTAAAACTAATGTTCATGTTGCCATCCCGGGAAAAGGCAGTTGAACTACTTCACGACACCACCGGATGTGACAGCATCCTTCTCCTCTGAGAGAAGCTCCTCTCACTGCGTTGCTTCAAGTTGAACCGACCAAGGCAAACGGCAATCTGCTTGCGCCGCCCAATGAGTCCGTTCAGTTTAATCTGTTCGCCTCGCTTTTCCTGCACCCGGAAAGGCTCTCCATTGAAGTTGAGATAGTACTAGATTACGTGATTATGACGTTAATTGAAACATGAGCTCGTGGTCGCGCGAAACTGGGAAGCTTTCACTTTCATCGAGACTAATAATTCTTGAGATCTCACGCGAGTTTGATGGTCTCTTTGAGGGGTTTCCAGGCCTGGTTTGATTGTGCCAAGAAAACTCCACATTTCAGCGGTCAAAGGGGGCAATCGCAAAGGTTTGCTGTGCTCGCACTTCGTGGGTTCGAATCCTACCGCTGTGCATGGTTGGAGCGTGCAAGTGACGACTTGCGGAGATTGGAATCCGCCGAGAGGCGCAGGAAACTGACAATTTGTTAGAGCCCAGTAAATAGTCTACCGTTATCAGAGTAACGGTAAATCAATTAACCTCCCGGTTCCGCGTAATTGTGAAGAGAAATGTACTGACTATTTCATTTAGAACTACATGAACACCTACTAAGAAAAAAGAAATTTATCGCCCACCGGCCAACGTCAAGAACTACGCGACCGTGGCTTCTCCGGGGGCTTCGCCGGGCACTTGCTGCGGATGCACGGGCGCTCCCGAGCTGCCGCTCTTGTCGCTCTTGGTACTTACTGGCTCCGACAGCGGGGCCATCACTCCGGGCGTCGAGCCGGCATTGCTGCTCGGGTTGCCTTCGTTCTCGGCCGCGTCGGGGTGGAAGAAGAGCATCTCGTCCCAAATGAGCTTCTGCAGCACGGGCTTCGTGAGCTTTTCATTCTCAAAGTCGTAGTCAAAGCCCGTCTGCGCCATGGTCTCGTCGTCCAGATTCCGGATCGACGCCAAGTACGGATGTGCGAGTGCGTCGTCAATGCTGATGCGCTTGTTCGGGTCGATCACGAGCATTTTCTGGAGCAGGTCCAACGCGTCGGGCGCGATATCCGGGAACAACTGCGCCAGCGGCTTGAGCGGGTTGCCGCCACGCTTGTGGTATTCGGCATTCATGAACTTGCGCGCCCTCGCGTTCGTGAGAAAGTAGAGATCTTGGTCGCTTGGCGCGCCCAACGCGTTCATAATGAGATGGAGCTGGTCGATATAGTCCTGTCCAGGGAACAGCGGCTTGCGCGACATCATCTCCGCAAAGATGCAGCCCATGGACCACACGTCCACTTCTTTCGTGTACTTCATGCAGCCCAGCATGATTTCGGGCGCGCGGTACCACCGCGTGACGACGTACTCCGTGAGCTCAAGCTCTTCCTCGGGGAAAATGCCGCGCGCCAATCCGAAGTCGCAGATCTTGAGCTCGCAGTTGGCGTTGACCAAAATGTTCGACGGTTTCAAATCGCGGTGGATCACGTTCGCCGAGTGGACGTACTTCATGGCACAGATCATCTGGTACATAAAGAAGGCAATATGCTCATCCGACAGCGCGTGGCGCGAGTAGATCACGCGGTGCAGATCCGTGGCCATGAGCTCCGAGACAATGTAGACGTCTTCAAACTTGGCGAGCGAGACCGGCTCCAGAATATCGTCCACGCCCAACAAATACTTGTGCTGCAAATGGCGCATGAGCTTGATCTCGCGCACGATCCGCTTGGCGTCCGTGAGATCGTCGAACGCGCGTTGGATGTTCTTGATGGCGTACGTCTTGCCCGTGCGCGTGTCCTTGGCCGAGATCACGACACCGTACGCGCCCGAGCCGACCGTCTTGACGTACTCAAAGTAGTTCGGAATCTCGAACCGCGTGTTGGACGTCATGAAACACTGGTACCCGTCACGCGTCGCCGGCAGGAACTTGGGCTTGTTGGCAGCGTTCGCAGCCGCGGCGGCCTCGTCGGCGCGCTGCTTTTCCCGCAGCTTCTTGGCGGCTTCTTGCCGACTCTTTTCTTCTTCGGCCTTGTCGTCCGCGGCTTGCTTCCCGTACTTGACGAACGAACCGTCTTTCGACGGCACCATGGCGTGATTCCAGCGGATCGCTTCCTGTAGGACATTCTTCCACGCTGCGTACGAGTCATCATCCTCGGCCTCGAGCACCATCGACCTGGTACCGCTGCGCAGCTCGAGTCGGCGAGGATGCTTGACCGAGACGAGCCGATGGCCCGGACCGATGGGCGTCTCGCTGCAGAGCACGAGCGACTCCTTGTTGGTGTAGTACCCGAGCGTCATGTGGCGCTCTTCGAGACGCAGGATGAAATACCGTTTGCTCCACATCTTGAGGCGTAGCCCCTGCTTCATGAGGTATCCTTCCTGGACCACGTCGGCCTGGCGGAAGACGAGCGCTGGCGTCGCGCGCACGGGCGCCGTCTTGCCGTGGAGCCACATGGCGAAGGTCGAGCGGCTCTTGGTCACATAGACGCCATCGCCCCTCGTGCTGTCGCTCGCCGCCGCGTCGCCGTCGCCCGACTTGGTGCTCATGCTTCCGGACTAATATCCCTGGGGGGAGCCGAGCGGAAGTTTCACTCTCTCTCCCTGTGTTGGATGCGGTCCGTGTCCCGAACTCTGTTCCCTTGTTGAAGATTAATGTTCGGGACAGGACGCAAAAAACCTCATTACACATGGCACTAACGCGAGTGAAACGAGGGACCACGTCTCTCCGAACTGGCGATCCCATGGGAGGGGTCGCCACCTGTTGTGGGAGTGGGGGCCAGGGAAACAGTCGTCGCTTGCGGATGAATGGGGAAATCCAGCAAGCAGATGCTGGACCGTCCAGGTTTCGATGGCCATGACGCGCTGTATTTTACAGTGTTCGCGCGGCTATGGACGCCGGATATGGATAACGGACGCCAAGAAAGTCCGGAGTCCAGAGACCCTCCAAAGTGTACACGACCGAGTACATGGCTACATTTCTTGGCGACGGCACGACAGCATGACATCCTCTATTGCGCGCACGATTTCAGTGGTGCGAGGCGGTTCATGGAGATGGCCATAAAGTGTATGCGGCGCCGCCAGAGCGCGTCCTGCAACTGCGGCGGCGTGGGCGTCGCGCCCAGTCCTGTGAGGCACTCGCTAAAGAAGCGGCGGTTGCCGTTGGCGTCCTTCTCGCCAATGGGCGGCGTGCGGGGCCGTCGCGGCGACATGTGGGTCGGCAGCAGATTGAAGAGCAAGTTGGCGCGCAGGTTCTTGAGGTCGTTGGCGTCAAACGGCACGGGATCCACGAGCGCCTTGCCGTTCACGTATAGCAGCTGCGGCTCCCGGGACGGGTCGGGAATGGGCACGAAGTGGGCGAGGCTGCCGCACAGCGTCGACGCGTGGGTCTCCATGTCGCGGTTCGTATGGGACGACAAGACCGTGGCGCCCCATGGGGAGAACGCGTAGCGTGCGTGCGCGAGCTCATACGCGAGCCAGAACGCCTCCTTGTCGCCGTAGGAAAACTCGTAGTCGAAGCGCGTCTCCGTCATGAGCACCCAGAGCACGCGCATCGCCAGCGCGGCCCCAGGCGCCGACTTGCGGACCAGCACCATGGACGAATCCATCTCGTGGGCCGAGCGGCCGCTGTACGCATACGAATACAGCAAGTGGTGCGACGGCTGGAAGCCGCCCGCGATGCCGAGGCGCTCGTAGTCGAAGGTCTCGAGAAAGTGGTGCAAGTACGGCTTCTTCGTGCCTTGGTCGGTGAGCACGTCGCGGTTGAAGTACATGCTGTCGTTGATGACGCGGTCGTGGAAAAAGAGCGTGCCGTTCTGGATGTACCGCTCGCTCGTGCGCAGCGTCGCCGGGTCCTGGAGCAGCAGCGCGTCGGCGTCCAGCATGAGCACGTGGTCGAGCGTGGTCTGGTGCAGCGCCAGCGGTTTGAGCCAGTAGCTGCGGAACGCCTCGATGGTCTTGCGGTCCATGACTTGCTGTCCGAGCAGCTTCTCGCACACGTCGATGATCTCAACATTCGCATCAATGCGCTTGATGAGCTCTTGGTGGGCGGCTGTGAGCTCGCCCAGGCAGTGGTAGATGTGGATCCGCTCGCGGTTGCCCAGGCAGCGCAGCTCCGTGATGAGCGAGACCCCGAGCGGGATGATGCGGTCGTGGAGACAGAGGATGATGCCCCGCGAGTCTGTCTCGACGGCCACGGTCGGCTCGCGGAACCGCTTCCGTGTCGACGTGGGCGTTTGCCGCTTGGATTTAGGCGCGGGCGCGGGTGCCACTGGCGCTGCGTCTTCTGTGCGGAGATGGTCGGAAGCTACAGCCGCACTGATCTCGCCGGTGGACGTCGATGCGGTACGGACGAGCCCGAGCATTTCCAGCGACAAGCCGAACGCAAAGAGCATGAGCACGGCGACCGCCGCCACGCGCAAGCCCCGCACTGGCACTGCCATGGACGCTCTGCTTCTAGTGTGCCAGCCTCTGGTCCTTCCTATGAGAGAGAGAGAGAGAGGTCCCGCGCGGGGGGAGAGACCCACGAGCGTAATAGTGCCGATGCTGGGATATGGAGCCGCGTATGTTTTGCATACTGCAGAAACAGACAGGACAATATCCCACAATAACAGAACTAGACACAGCTGAGATTTTAGTATCAAGGGATATGAGATGGTTAAGTCTTCTTCGTGCTCTACACCTCTACTGGGTCCTCAAAGACCTTGCCGCCCATGTCGCATGACGCCAGCGGCTCGAGCATGCCCATGGAGACGGCCATAAAGTGGAGCCGGCGGCGCCACAAGTGGTGGCGCAGCTGCGGCGGCGTGGGCGTCTTGCCCAGTCCAACGTTGCACTCCATGTCGTAGTCCTCGCCGGCCTTGCCGCGGCCGGCGGCGCGCGGCTGGCGCGGCGTCATGTGGGTCGGCAGCAAGTTGAACACGAGGTTCTTGCGAATGTCCTTGAGGTTGTCGATGTCGAACGGGATGGCGTCCACGACCTGGCGGCCGTTGAGGTACAGCAGCTCGGGCGTCGCGTCGGCCACGGGCATAAAGTGGCAGAGACACCCGCACAGCGTGGCCTCGAACCGCTCGACGTCACGGTTCGGCTGCGACGAGACGACGCTGGCACCCCACGGCGAGAAAAAGTACGGTGCGTGGGCAAACTCGTACGCGAGCCAAAAGGCCTCCTTGTCGCCAAGCGAAAAGTCGATGTGGAAGCGGTGCTCCGTGATGAGGAACCAGAGCACGGTCATTGCCTTGCCGGCGCGGCTCTTGTTGATGAGCACCATGGACGAGTCCATCTCGTGGCACGTCTTGGCCGCGTACGCCCACGACTGCAGCACGTGCTGCGACGGCTCGTAGCCTTCGCGGATATTAAACCGCGAGTAGTTGAACATCTTGAGCCAGTGCGGCAGGTAGAACTCTTCCTTGGCGCCGGGGCGCGGCGTGATGCGGCGGTTGAAGAAGTTGGCGTCCCAGATCACGCGGTCGTAGAAAAACACGGTGCCCTTCTGCTTGTAGCCGTCAATCTCCCGCAGAACCGCCGGGTTCTTGAGTGCGATCACGTCGGCGTCGACGAGGATGGGCTCCTGGAGCTTGGTCTGGTGGAGCGCGAGCGGCTTGATCCAGTAGCTACGGAACGAGCGCGCGAGCGACTCGTCCAGGACGCCTCGCTCCACGAGCGACGCGCACACGTCAATCACCTGGAGGTTGCGGTCCACCGTGCGCAGCAGCCGAGCGTTGGCGGCCGAGAGATCGCTGCAGTGGTACACTTCGATGGGCTCGTCATTGCCCAGGCAGCGCAGCTCACGGACGAGCGACGCACCCAGCGGCACGATGCGGTCGTGGAGACACAAGATGATGCCCTTGGAACCGTCCTGGATCTCCACGTGGGGCTCCGCAATCATGGGCGCGCCGGGCTTTTCCGTGGGCGTATCCGTTGCTACCGCCGCGACATGCTCACGCAGCGACGCCGGCTTGGCAGTGTTTGCAGGGTCGGTGGTGGCGTGGCCGTTGTCCGCTGTCAGCACGTTGGCGTTGGCGATGGCGTTCTCCGTGATGGCGCCAAACTGCAGCAGCGAGAGCAAGGCGCAGCCCACGATCACGGCCGCCAGCACCTTGAGCAGCGCGCCGGCGTTGCGCGGGTCGACGCGCCCAGAGAACGCGCGGTCGCGTCGCATCGGCGAGAGAGAAAACGGAAGAAATGCCGGAAGGGATCTGCACGGATCTGCTCATGGAACGCGCGCCGATTGGTGGAAAAGACGTAACGAACCCGCTGTAAACGGCGTTTTACCCCCTAAATAACGATTGAATACGATACTTCTCTAACGTTATGCCGAGATCTTGGCTGGTATGCGTGGTGGTTTGCTTGGAGCGTTCGGAGCGGACACATTGGCAACCAGTACGACATCCCAGTCCTCGCCGTCGTCGTCGTTGGGCACAGTTGGGCCCGTCGCTTGGCCTCTGGGACTGATCCGCGGAACCACGATTTGCATTGGAGTCGTCACGCCCATCGCCGCTTTCGACTTCTTGACAGTCACGACTTTTAGCATCCGCACGGTCTTGTCGGTCTTTCCGGCCTTACGTTTCTGTGGAGAAGTACTCAGCCAAGCGCGCAACGGACCGAGCGGCTGACTGCTCGACGCTGACTCCTTGCGCGGTTTCTTCAATGCCGGACTCGCTGAAAGCTCCAGTGCTTTTGGTTCCTTCCCGACTCGGTCACTCGACTTTGCTGGGTGGGATGGTGAGTTGGTTGAAGCCTTGCTTTTCGCACTCCCATTCACCTCACGCAATTGGAGTCTGAGTCGACGGCTACCGCCATCGGCAGGCCGCTTCGCTGGCACGCGCTTGCCACTGGATAATTGTAGCTTCCGTGGGGACTGTCGAATCGGAGTGTCCCTACTTGTCGAGATCGGCTTGGACGGACGGTCCTTTGTGGCAGCGTTCTGGTGTGGTAGAGAGCTCCGAAGCGATCGTCGTATGGTCTCGACCTCGGTCGCCTTGGATGGTGACACAGCTTCCTTTGCCTTCGGGCCCCCAGACAACCGTCTGGTGCGTCGTGTGGAGAGCACCCTCTCCGGTGCGGCGACGGCCCTCGATTCAGTCTCTACTACCGTAGCGGGCGGTGGTTGGACAAGCGCCACCTTCTTCTTCTTGGCTTGTCTCGCCTTCGTTGCCGGATCGTCGGCGGATGGCTGATCAACCTTGTCTCTCTCCAAACCCTCGACTATCTCGATTCGACGCGCCTTGTCGATATCCAGATATTCAGCCAGCGTGATCGCGACATTTCCTTCCAGTTTGCGTAGTCTCTTTGATGAATTCGACAGCAGATTGGTTGGAGACCTTGACGTTGCTGGGAGTTGTTCCATGGGTGCCTTTGAAGCCACACCACCACTAGCAGCGGTCGTGGTGGTGGTAACGACGACCCTCGAGGTCCTGGAAACCCGTCGTGATTTCGCCGCCGCTGGCACGTTCATCGTTTCGCCTGTTGATTTGGTCTGTTTGCTCTTGGAAGATTCACGCACGATGGATCGATCAGGATGAGTATCTGTCGACGGCTCCCGTGGTTTCCCTCGCCCGTGTTGGCGGCCGACATCTTCGTCAATGCACTTGGCCCTGGACGGTCGTGGCTCCACCTCCTCCGCTCGCAGCCTCTTCGACTGCCGCTGGGGAACAGGTTGCTCACCGACTGGTGGCCTCGTGCGCGAGCGACTTGTCGCTGTGGTGGAGTTGACCTGTGCATCGTCAGACTTTGATTGGTCCTCTCTGGACACGGCGGACGCTATCGACTTCTCTCCTCTCTCTGACATCCTCAGCTGTTTGGTTGGCTGTTTCTCGACGGGACTCGTCGTCACCACGCTCGCGTTTCCTCGCCGTGAGGAACGACGCGTCGCCACCGAATCCGTCGGCGTGAGTGGTGGAACCACAACGGCCTCTCGTTGGCTTCTCAGATTCGACAGATACACCGTCAGCGACTGCAGCTCGAGCGCGACGGTGTGTGGAGCCCACTGTGATAGTTCGTCTGCGATCTGTGCCGCCACGTACTGCAGCTTCGCTGTTTGGTTGTCGTCGTGAGAGCCAACGGGTGGTGTCACTGCCGCCGTTGGCTGGTCGGGCTCGTGCGTGTGGAAGAAGCGACCGTGCTTGACGAGCACGACCCACTGGCCGCACCGCAGCCGCGTCGTCTCGGCTGTGAACGAGAACGGGCACGCGTGGCCTTCGCGTTCACTGGCATCGCACGTAAACACGCGCTGCCACACGAGAAACTCACCCGGCAACAGTAGCTCGTCGCCGCTGGCGAGTAGCTCCTTGTTACGGTGAGTGATGCTCACACAGGACGCCACGACCACGCGCGTGCGCGTGCTCATCTCGTACGCGCGTCGGTAAGCGAGGAAACTCGCCCACGACCGGTGGATGGCCTTGAAAATGGGCACGTGGCGCACACACGCGTCGCCGTCGCTCATGTCGGCGCGCGCTAACGCCTGCATAAACTGCATGGGCGCAGATGAGCCCCCGCGCCGCTCATACGCCTGCTCATCCGCGAGCCCCCAGTCTGGGTACTCGGCCGCCTCATAATCCACCGGCAGTAGCAGCCCTCGGCCACCCGCATCCTCCTCCGCATCGTCCCGCTGCAGCGCTGCGGCGGCCTCGGCGGCCTGGGCGTCCAGCTCATCCTGCCACTGCGGCGCACGCCATCGGTCGTTGCCGTGGCCATCGTGTAGAGACAGGGCGGCGTCCGTGTCGTCGCCCAGCGCGCTCTCCACGCGCTTGCGCTTGACCATCGCGTACCGCAGGGGAAGGTAGACCTCTGCGCGCGAAGAATCCCGAGTGTCGCGGCAGGCAACTTTCATTTTCGTGTCGCTTACGACAAGTGGTTTACAGTACAGTGGTCCCCAGAACAATTGGGGCAAAATGGGTATTAACTGTATCCATCAGTACATTGTTGTTTAGAAGTCTATGCAGTTGTGGCCACGGTACTCAAGCGTGCGTCTCCTCAGGCTTGGACCGCCATGCCGCGCGCGACGCCCTGCTCCTCCGACTGCTGCGCGGCGAAGAAGTTGAAGATCTGCTCGAGCGTCGTCTGCGAGACGCTGTACTCGCGAATGTGCATCGTCGTCTTGACGTCCTCGACGAGTGCAAACACCTTGGAGAGCTTGAGTTCCGCGTTGGTGCCGCGCAGCTTGAACCGGCAGAAGTCGTTCTGGCGCTCCATGACCAGCACGTTGTTGTCGCCAAACGACTTGCGCAGGAACCCATCGAGCTCGTCAAACCGCTTCTCTTCCACGAACCACGAGCTGAAGGCCTCTGCGCGCACGAGACCATCACGCTCCATCGCGGCCGCGAGGCTGTAGCCCGTTGGGTGCGCGGCGGTCACGCGATCAGCAAACGTCACGTCGCCGAACATGCGGCACTTGTCCTCTAGCTCCATGGGACTCACAAACTCGTTTTGGCCGTCAAAGTGGCGGTGCACGAGCTCTTGGAGCTCCTCGTGAGACGGCGACGCGAGCTTGACATCAAATACGAGCCCGTCGCCAAAGCGGTGCTTCAAGTGCTGCACACTGCCGAGGCAGCGCAAGCGACCGCCGACCATGATACCCACACGCGAGCACAACGCCTCCGACTCCTCCATGCTGTGGGTCGTCAACACAATCGTGGACGCCTTGCTGCGAGTCGAAATGCCGGCGATGACATCCCACATGAAGCGACGCGACACAGGGTCCATACCCGTGGATGGCTCGTCCAAGAACACGATCTGCGGGTTGCCGATCAACGCGATCGCGACCGACAGCTTGCGCTTGTTGCCGCCCGACAGACTGCCAGCAAGCTTGTTCTCGAACGACGCCAGGTTCAGTTGGTGGATCTTGTCGGTCACGACGTCGTCGAGATCGGCACGCGAGATACCCTTGATGCGGGCAAACAGCTCGAGATGCTCACGTACGGTCAGCAACTCAAAGAGAGCGTCAAACTGCGGACAGTATCCGATCTGGCGACGCACTTCGATCTGCTGCGTCAAAATGTCAAAGCCCCCGAGTGTGGCCGAGCCCGAGCTCGGCAACACATCACCCGTCAGCATCTTCATGGTCGACGTCTTGCCAGCGCCGTTAATGCCGAGGAAGCCGAAACACTCGCCGCGCTTGAGACCGAACGACAGATCTCGAACGGCCACCTTGCCACCCTTGTAGACCTTGCGCAATCCCTTCAACACGACAACCTCGTCATCCGCTTCGCCACGCCTGACTCGCTCCGTCTCGTTCACAACATCAACGTCATCTTCAAACGCGTGTTCCTCGACACTCTTGGCGCCTGTGAGCAGGTTCTTCACCTTCGGGAACGTGAGCGCGTAGTCCATGCCGACAGCGAGAGCACCGAAGATAACGGCCGTGAGCGCCAAGAAGAGCAGCTCGTAGCCCATCAAGTCAATGAAGGGGCTCTTCTTACGCTTGTCCGACTCGAGAATCGAAACGATTTCGTTCAGCGCTAACCTTAGCAATCCGTTGCCAAGGCTGAAGAGCGGCGACAGACGCCAGATGAACACCAAGTACTTGTTGATGTCTTTCGTGGACTCGATGACGTCGAGGATGAAAGACACAACCATGAGCACGACGCCGATGATGAAGTTGATCATGATCGTATACGTCTGGGACGACGCGTGCTCCTTGAAGAGGTACGACATGCAGTACGTGAAGGGGCAGATTGCCAAGCCGAACAAGAGGAAGAGCACGACCACGGACGGGAACGTCATATCAGTGCACGTGGCACAGTCGTTGCCGGTCAGCGAGCTAATGTTGAAAGCCTGGATCAACACTAGTGCCGCAACGAACGGGACGGCGTACATCATGAGGTCCCAGATGTAGTTCGACAACCAGAAAGCGCTGAGCGACACGCCGGAGACGAGCTGCTGATGCTTGGCATTGTGATCCGACTGTTTCTCCTTGACGAGGAACACCACAATCGACGCCGGAAAGAACGTGAATGCGATCACGATGAACATGCACGCCGTGAACGAGATGAACGAGTTGAAGAGCGCCTTCGTCGAAGAGGTAAGTGGCAACGGGTGGCTGTTGACCTTCAGATCGACGTTGGGCGACCCGTCGGCGCTGGTGTTGGCGGCAAAGAATCGGTACACGGCTTGATCCACGAGAGCCTTAAAAATGGCGGCACTGTGGATGGACGTCGTGTTCACAAAGACGTTGTACCCAAGCACGTTGCTCGCGCTATCACCGTGCACCACATACGCGCCGTACTGACTGGTCACTCGCGTGGTCCCGTCTTTGCCATACCCACGGTTGTACACCTCCTGGCCGAGGCTCAAGGCGTATCCCGTTTCATTCGAAGCATTGATGGGCGGGTTGTACGTGACACCAAACAAAGTCGGTGTGTTTGAGTCGAGCTGCTTCAAATCCAGCTTCTCCGGGAGCGCACCAGTGTACATCTTGGGCGACATCATCGCACTGCACCACTTGTTTTCGTCCATCTCACATAGGAACGGTGTCGGACTCTGATCTTTCGCAGCGTACGCGTTAGTTGTCAGCGCCATCTTCGGATCGTTGTTAGTGATGTTGCTCGCTTTTAGCAGCAGCAGACCCGCAAGGAGAAGGAGCACAGGAAGAATAGCGCTGAAGATGAGCATCCGACGGTCGCGCTTGGCGACACGGAAGCGCTTCAGGAACAACGCGTGGAGATGAGCAAAGAAAAGACTTCCCTCCGGCGGAGGTGCGCCAGCACCATCCTGCACACCCGATCCTGGCGTCGTCGCTGGCGAGGCATCCACGCGAGCATCCTTCGTCAGCGTGTGCTGGTTATCTTCATCGCCGGCCTCGGCAACCTTGATGAAAACTTCCTCCAAAGTCGTGACCGACACTCCGTACGTCAGGAGTCCAAGCAGTCCCATACTGTCGTCCAGTTCAGCAAACATTGTCGCAAATTGGCGCGAACTGTCGAGCGGCAGTTGAAACGCGATTTCGCTCCCGACATTGCTCAGTACGTTCGCATTCGGCACGTAGCGCGTGATAAAGTTGATGACGTCGCTGTCTTTGCACACCTTGTCGTCCTTCACAAGTGTCAGGTTGTAACCGGCACCGTATCGGTTCTTTAGAAACAGCGAAGAGCCGCAGCAGCGCAGTTCACCCTCAGACATGATCGCAATTCGGTCGCCCAAGATGTCGGCCTCGTCCATGAAGTGGGTCGTCAACACCATCACGCGTTCGCTACGGTTGTTCAATAGGATTTCCCACGTGCTTCGGCGACTGTACGGATCCATGCCAGATGTGGGCTCATCCAAAAACACCAGCGAGCTGTCACCGAGCAGTGACACCGCCACGGAAAGCTTGCGCTTCATACCGCCCGACAGCTCGTTCGACTTGATATGACGTTTCTCGGTCAGACCAACCTCGCGGATTTGCTTGTCAACAACAGTCTTCAGCTCTTCGTCGACGTAGCCCTTGATACGGCCGAAGAGAATCAAGTGTTCTTCGACCGTTAGGTCTGCGAACAACACATCGTGCTGAAAGCAGATGCCCAGTGACTCGCGAATCTCATCCATATCTTCGGTGATGGACAGTCCACGGAAGGTCGCCGTACCGGACGATGGCGAAATCATACCGGTCAGCATTGAAATGAGCGTGGTCTTTCCGGCACCATTGTGGCCCAGCAAACACGTGATCTGGTCCTTGTACATGGCCAAGTTCATTCCCTTGACCGCGACCTTCTCTCCTCCCGGCACAGGGAACACCTTGGCCAGTCGCTGGACTGAGAGCACTTCGCCATTACGTTCCTGCTCACGAAGATCGGCGTTCACCGGCTCAATCGAGGAGTTCACATCGACAATCACAGTGTCGATTCCAGGAGAGCCTTGACCGAGAGCAATGTGGTCGCCCTTGAGAGTCGCACGAGCCTTGCGCCCACGCCAATACGACGGAGAAACCGGGAAGTACCACTTGAGCGTCGTTCCGTACTGCTTTGGAATCACCTTCTCAAAGTAGAGACCAAGAAGCGTATAAAGCACCGAATCGAAGACGAAGAAGAAGAGCGCAGTGCTGAATCGGAAGTTTTCGGAGAGCACGTTGATGTTTGAGAAGGCGATACCCTGGCCCGTGGATTCAAGGTTCGCGAGCACATTCACGCCGAGCGACAGTGCCACTGGCGACAGCAGACAGCCAATGGACTTGGTGTTCTCTGGCGTCTGTGGAGTGAATGCCGCCGAGATGAAGTACATGAGGAAGAAGAGAACCATACCCACAAAAGCGCCAACGCGAGCCTTGCTGAAGATGGTACTGACCATGAAGCCGAACGACAGCACGCTCATCGCGAACAAAAAGAAGAAGATAAAAACGATGATCACGGAGCTGTTCGCGAAGAGGCCGATGAGACCAGCAAGAGCTTGCAGAAACGTCCCGACGAAGAGGATCGAACCATACGTGATGTACCATGAGATGATGATGGCCTTTTCCTTGACGCCAAGAATCTTCATATACTCGCGGATGCGCGACTCCTTTTCTTGGATGAATACCACGAGAACGCGCGAAATGCAGTACAAGTACGCGAGGATGAAGACAAGCGCGAAGACGTTCTTGACTTGATCATAGAACGGCGAGCTGACGTAACTGTCAATGGGGAACGGAGCAACCGCAGCACCAATGAGTGGCTGCGGAACCTGGCGGAGCGGCTTCAGGAATGCTTCTTGTACACTTGGGCTCAGCAGAGAAGAGAACGTGACGTTCGACGCTTCACCCGTGACACCCAGAAACTCCTTCATCAGCTTGGAGGCGGCAGATCCTTGCGAAGAGTTGCTTCTCCCGAGCAAGGTTGACACAGCCAACTGAATGCGGATGTCGTCATCCATCGACTTCAGCAGTTTCTTGTCGAGCTCAGTCGAGTTCTTGGCTGTCGCCTGCGCTCGCTGGCACTTGCCAGAGGTCGTCTTTGTCGCGGGATCCCACTCTGGCATGCATGTCACGAATCTCGTGACGAGCGTCTGCAACGTCATGAAGCCGCTCACAGCGTACCTCGAATAGTAGTCCGTGCTGAGACTCTTCTGAAACGGGAACAGCGCCGGCGGATTGCCGATGGTACGTGGGATGACCCCTGCGATCCCGCGACGGCCGAGCGTCGAGTTGAGGCGCAGACTGTACTCAATCGACTGGAACGAGCCAATGTCGTTGCCGGTTGGGTACTGATCGAACACGATCGCGCCGTAGATGCGCGGATTGGAGAGATCACTGCCGTAATTCTTGCCCGCGACGTACTCTTGGAGGTCGTCGGCCGTCTTGAAGAACTGCACGCTCTCACGGAACGAAGGAATCTCAGGCGACAACGATCCGTTGACCAGCTTGATGCGCGGGTACCACTGGTCCATGGTCTGCATGAAGTACTCACGCGTGAAGTCTGTATCGGGCGCGATACCAATCTTGTACGGCACAATCTTGCCGGCGCACACATCGGGCACTTTGTACGGTGACGACATGTTCGTGGAGATGGCGCCGCGCGCGACAACGCCCGCGCTGCACGACGAGAGATCGGTCGCCGAGAGTTCGTTGAGCTTCAGTCCGTCGGCGAGCGACTGCATGCCGAGCCCAAGTAGCACTCCCGTGAGCGTGGTCTCGTGCATGTAGAAGCGCGGCATGGTGGTCGGGATCCACGTGATGAACGAACCGTAGGGCTCAAAGAGGTTGTAGGACGTGCCAACAGAATCGTCGACCAGGGACCCGCGGTCCGAGCTCCATCCGGCGGGCACTTTGACGTCGGTCGTCTCGTTCTTGAGCACGCCCATGAGCGCGATGAAGATACACGGGAGCGCGATCTCGAGAAAAGTGGCGATCGGGTGGCGCGTCTTGAGCACCCAGTTCTTCCAGAGCAGCGTGCGGATGAACATGGGCGTCGTGCGGCGCGCCGACAGATTCGTCTGCTGGCGTGGCGACTCCGGGTCGGCGGCCGAGAGCACGGCGTCCACGTCACTGCCCGCGCCGCTCCGAGGCATGTTTCCCCTTGGTCTTGGAAACGAGAACAACAGTTAGATCACCAACAAACGGGCGACGCCAACGTAGGCGAAGTTGGGAGGAGAAAAGTTGGCGTTCGTTCGTTGGGGGTCCTTGAAGGTAGGTTCAGAAATGAGAAAGCGACTGAACACGTCCTCTTGAATGGAAGTGGGCCGAAGGTTTTGCAAAACGACGGGCCATTCACTGGGGGAGCGATCCCGATTATTCCCATCGTCATGCCGTGTGACTCTAGAGCGAAAAGGATTATGCTGCTGCTGAACCGAAATGGACTTTATTTAAGTAAGTAGGACTACGAAGGGAAGCAATCTACTAGATGAAGGACGGACCTGGCTCTCCGTGCTGCCTCTCCCTTGGTCACTGATTGGCTGCTATTTGGCTTACTCGAGTGATTAGCATCATCCAAATGATGATGGACCTGGCGCACCGGCTATGAAAAGATAAAGCACACTGTACAGTGTACAGTAGTCGCTAATGATCCCACCCAACACTCAATTCTATCCCATCCGTATTCTGGGCGTCCAGCCACGAAAGTTCTCGGCGACTCGCCTAAGATCACTTGGTTCTTCAGCAGAGATTGGTAGCACTCAAATCAGCCGCTTAAGTTGGCGGCATGCTGAAGGCCGCATCAGCAAAATCGTACCGACAGGACAATCCAGGATTTATCGCCAAAGAAGAGTGATGGTTGCATTACATTTGTACAGTGTATCACAACGGATTGAGTTAGGTAGGGGTGGGATATTTAGAATCTCCATCCAGCATCATCCAACTGATGATGATACTGTCGCGCCAGCTACGGAAGCTGGCGCGACAGTACGTAGCTGCTACGTATGGAACACCCAGCATTGTCAAATGGGGACATGATATAAAAGATCCCTCTTCTCTTCATGTTAGAAAGCATAGTGTACAGTGTATCCGGGTCTATTTGCCTCCTCACTCAGGACACGTGGAGTCCTCAGTGTATCTATCTCACCCATGCGGTGCGACAGCTCTCGTGTCACACACCAGCTCTGGTGCGACACCAGCATACACTACGATAGATCCCGATCCTTGACTTTACGATCGATGCCCCAGTGTCCAGTTACGTGGGTACGACATGGGTTGCTGCTGCTGAGGATGTATTCCAGTGGATGGGAGTTGATATTCGCACCACCCAAGTGATATTAATACACGTGATTCAGCAGAAGCACCCACTTCATTCCGATATGGATGCAGTTAGTTGTACCCATGTTCTAGGTCCCAAGATCTGTATCACTTCTGCTGCTGCTGATACCGACACTCAGCTTCGTGCAGCGCCACGACCTCCACAAAGTCTCGCCACTCTGTTTGAGGAGACACGACATGAGCCGTCAGAAGCTTACGGAGCGTCGCGGTCTTTCGCAGAACGCACCTTCCGCCGCATCCTCCGGCAGCCATCGTCGTCCAATGTGTCCATCTTCCTCCCGGTCCCGCTGGTCTGTCGGCACGGCCGCGTGTGTCGTGGGATCAGACGTCGTCGCAGTGCGCAAGGGCTTGTGGCTCGCAGCCGCCCCAACGGAACCTCTTGAGCTCGGCCTCCGACTACTCACCAGCGGCGGCGCATCACTGCTTCGCCGCCGTGTCGTGCACTGTTCGTGGTGCCGCCCCAACGCGACCTGATCCATCTCGCGCGCGTGGGCGTGCTGCAGCATCTTGACCTGCTGCACCAAGTGCTTGTTCTTCTTGTCAGCGACTTCTCGCGCGAGCCCCGCGTCTCGCAACCGCATCTCGAGCTCGTCCAGCTTCTGCTTCTTGCTCTGCAGCTCGTGCGTGAGTCCGTTCCGGACCGCCACTGTGATGTCGAGAAACTCTTTCTGCTCCTGGTACTTGGTTCGGAACAGCTCGTCTTTTCTTTGAAGGGTGCGCGTCGTCTTCGCCAGCGAGGCATCCAGCTGCACGACGCTTTGGCGCTCATTCTTGAGCTGCGATTCGAGTTGGATGATGCGGTTCTGCTTGGCCACGAGCGCCATTGCCTTGTCGTTGTGCTGGATGGCCACTTCGCTCGCGTGCTGCTGCCACTGGGCCAAAAGCTGGGTCGACTTCTTCAGTTCCGATTGGATGAGCTCGCGCGTTCCTGTCGCCAGAGTCCTCAGCTGAGTCTGCAGCACTCGCACTTGCGACGCAAGTCGCGCGCAGGTCGTCCGTTGAAGAGTCTTGTTCTGTTCTCTCTCTTGCTTCTCAACAGCGTCCCGCCGCCGCCAGTCGTCGTGCTCATGGAGAAGCTGGTGCACCTGGTCCTGAAGGCACTGGCATTTCGCCTCCCAGTGGTCGTGGCTGCGCTGGAGCGACTCGCACTTGGTCGCCAAAGACGCGTCCGATTGGGTTTGCTGCTGCCTCTCGACACGGGCTGCCTTCAGTTCGGTCTGCAGCACCGCGATCTGGGTCTTGAGTGCATTGGTTTGATCTTTTCCATCCCGTAAGAGCCGCTGCAGTTGATCGGCATCACTCTGGAGGTCGCTTTCGATCTTGGCGACCGCCGCTTTCATTTCGCGCTCGAGCATCTCGCGCTCTTGGTCGCTGCGCTCGCGCAGGGCTTGCAGTTCCAGAGTTCTCTGGCTCTCCCACTGCTCCCGTTCGGCAGCCGCATCGTCGTGAACAGAGCGAAGCTTGTCTTCGTACGCTTCTTGCACAGCGATGAGCTGGTCCGAGAGTGTTGCATTCTGCTGCTCCGCGAGCCGCAAACGCTTCAAGAACTCGGTGGCTTCGGACCGCACAGAGTTGAGATCTTCGCGCAACGTTTCGTTCTCTGCTTGTAGTCTCTTGAGCTCTAATGCCGCCGCAGCCATAATGCTCGCATTGTGCTCGGCCGTCATTGCGTTCTCCATGCTGACTGCGGAAGGTCTCGACGTCGCTGAAAACCCTGAGGCTTTGGCCGTTGGCGCGATCGTTTGACCGGACGGCATTGGTACCGCGTGAACCATCGGGGGTGAGGAGGGGGTACTGGTGGGAGAACTCGGGGGCGACTCGGGTCGCACTGCTATTGCCTTGGCAATCGCGGCCGCGACCATGGCGTTGTCGGGTGCAGGTTCCGAAGGCCGTCTTGAGACCCGTCTGCGGAAGGGCTGTGCGTTCGACCGCATCGACGGCGAGCGCTGTAAGACGCGACCACCCATCAGGATGCTTGTGTTTGCATGACTCATACTTGACTGTTTGGTCACTACCGGAAGAGAAGTCGTACTGGATCGTCGTGCCCCTGCTGAGTATAGGGAGGTCGATACTGCCAGAGGTGTTGTATTGACCCGCGGTGAGAAATCCAGACGAAATTCGACGCTGTTCAGCCAAGAGGAATCAGCCATGCACCAGTCCTACCAGGCTTGCTGTCCTTGAATACTCACGCGCGAGGCGACGGTGCCTTCAGAGACCCTTGGTCATCGCCGTCATCGAGGTACGCAAACACGTGGCTGTCGTCGACATCGTCAAAGGTCACGTCGCAGCCGCTGGACGCCGTCGACTCGGAAAACGACGGCCGCCGCACCGGTTCTCGTTCCATTGCTGCTGGAGGAGTTGACTGCTTGGCTTGATTTCTAGCGTGCTGCGTCCGCTTGTCCATGGGGAGAGGAGTGGGGAGAACTGTTGGCTGGCGGGTCTATATAAATAGTATGCATTTATATCTTCACTCACCACTCACTCTTCACTTTTAGTTGGATCCGTGGGGTCCAACTCTTCGGTTTCCTCGTTTACAACGTCATTAGGCTCACCACAGGCAGCAAAGGCCTCGGCAGCGAGATGAGCCAGCTCCATTTGCATCACGAGATCCTGGAGCTTGGGCGGATTCACAAGCGACGCCGTCCGCAAGCGCTTGTTGCGGTGACCGCCGTGGACGGTCTGCAAAGACGACGCCTCTTCGTCCACCAGATCGCGCAGTAACGTCTTGCGCTCAATCGCGAGGTCATCCCACGACGAACCAAACTGCTTCTTGTAATTGACTCGCCAAGACCCCACGGGGTCGTTGTCGAGGCATTTGTCCGCGTGCGAACTCGCGGCGACCTCATCATTCTGCTGCTGCTGTTGCGTGAGCGACTCGACATGCCAGAACCATTCGCGGTCATCCGCGCGTCGCTTGGCGCTCTGCACACAGCGCAACAAGAGCCGCAGCAGATAAAAGAGGATGATGCATGCTGAGAGCGCGAGTGCGCAGAGGATCGCAGCCTTCATGGTCGTGATGACTTCTCGAACGATCAGCATCTCGTTCTGTCACGTGAGTCATCAACATCAGACACGCGCCACCGTAGAAGCCGCCGTGGACACGTACCCAAAGCGCGATATTGTCCTTCCGCAGCTCGTCCACGAGACGGCGATATTGCTCATGGTTCACCGACTCTCGGTCCATCCGAGTGCGCTATTTCACCGATTCACAGGGTTAGCCAATCGCCACAGGCTGCAGCGTCCAAGGGGGACGAACTCACCATGTCGGAAAGAATCGTGCGAATATCGTGCATCTGGGTCGCCAGTGCATCTTGCTTGGTGTGTAAGCTGGCCGTGAGTGCCTTGGTCTCCTCGAGCTGTCGCGCGAACACGCTCTGATTCAATTCAAGTTGTTGAACTACCGCAACAGAACAATGCAAGTGAGCCAACACACCTCCCTACAAATCATCCAACCCGCAGAGAACAGAGCGTACTCTTCTTCGTGATGCGCACAAAGATGCTCTCCAGGCGGCCGAGTCCTTGCGCGTGGAGGGCTGTCGTCGTCGTGGCCGCCGCCGCCGCCGCCGTCACCGGAGGAGCGGCCGCAGCGGACCCGTTGCTGCGGGTCGGCGTCGCGCTTCCACTTGCGGAAGCGTTTGAACTCGCTGTTGACGGGCTACTGGTCGTGGGGGCCTGATGGTGGTCGACATGGCGCCCCAGCGCCTCCAACGCTGCCAACTCGCGACTGGTCAACTCGGCCTCAGACTGATCATAGGGACGGCTTGGCTGGGGCAGAAACGGCGGTAGCTTCGCGGGTGATTGTTTCGGGGCATCATGGATAGAGCACGTCGGAAGAAACGGTGTGGTACCCATGAAAATGGCGCAGATCGACCCTTCTAAGCACTGTCGAGACAATGGTGAGCGCGCGTGCTGCTCCTGATCACCACGGGAAGGCTGGGCATCGCCGTCGGAAGCCGTACTGGCTGTCGACGGAGGAGGAAGCGCCGCGATATCGAGACCTCCATCGGCGTCAATGCTTTTTTCCAGTTGGGAAATCACCTGTGTGAACGTTCGTCCGTACACCCTACAGCAAATGAGTCCCCAATCAGTCCCAACTTCCCTCTTCAAAGCAGGAGCGTGCCGTCGTACTTGAGCTGGCTCAGCGTGCAGTAGTACTCCGACCCATAGTGCGAAAAGAACCGGAGCTTGATGTACCGCACGTGGTGCTGCGAGTCGAGTGGGAAGATCTGCTCGCCGTTCTGCTGTGCTGCTGTGAAATTGCCCAGCACAAACCACGTGTCGGTCGGGTAGTTGACGCTGCCGAGCACAATGAACTCTTTGACGGTCGAGGAAAACTTTTCAAAGTTGGCGACGGCGATCGCATCGGCGTGGACGTCCTCGGACAAACTCACGACGACCCACTTGCGCGGCTTCTCGCACGGCATGAGCATGTACCGGTCCTTGTCGGGCACGAGCAGATTCGTCGGGCTCTTGAGCTCGGGCGACGAGTCCAAAATGGTCGCGCCGGCGTCCAGCGACGCATAGTTCTGACGCTTGCCGCTGCCGGGCGCACCGCCGGCCTCGGCGTCCGAGTCTTCAATTTCGAACGAGCTCGTCGCAAACAGATCGCGGTCGTCCATCAGATCGTCGTCGTCAAAGTACGCGCTGCCGCTGGCGCCACGACCGCGTACGTATCTCTAGATGGCAGAAGACGAACGCGTGGTCAGCCTCAGTCACTTCAGGTGCCTAATACACTCCCTCACCTCGTGGACGACTTCCACGGTCGACAGCTTGGACGGCGAGGGCGCAGGCGCCGTGTCTTTCTCGTTCGAAGTGGCCGACACCTTCTCCGATGCCTGCTCGACAGCATCCGCTGGCACAGCGGCTTGCGGCGGTTTCGTGGTCGCTGCGGCTGCCGTCGCTATCGGCGTTGGATTCGCCGCGACCGCCGACCGAACGCCCGCAGTGTCCTTTGCTCCTGGCGCGCTGACCGCAGAGACGTCCGCAGCTGCGTCCGCCTGCATGGCTGCAGATGTACCTCCTGGTGGGGGTGGTGTGCTGCTTGGCACTGTGGGTCGTTGGTCGCCTGCTGGTCCCGCAGTGGTCGTCGGCTTGGGCGGGGTCGGTTCGTCGGGCGTGATGATCGCGAGCGCCGCTTCTGGGAGAGCCCAGAGCGCACAAAGAGCCACACAGAGCACAGCCAAGCGGAGCGAACGCAGGCGGATGTGACACTGTGGGCGTTGCGAGCGTGCGGCCCGTGTGGGGCGCGTGGAGACGCCGCGCGAAGCCCGCATCCTGCTCCAATGCTGACGTGGTGGTGGGCTACACTTTTTTTCCTTCTGTAATTTCTCAAAGTGACTGACAAGAATGGGTTACGAACTGGTCGTCACGCCGTGATGGGTTCGTAACTGACGCTTTTGTACAGTATCCACGTTTGCACATGGCTACACTCACTGGATCCCACACTCGGGCGAGACAGGCTCAGCACTCGACGCCTCGCCATTGCTCTTGCCTTCGGGCACATCCCGCACGAGACTCTGGATGGCGAGCACTGCGTGCTGCTGGACGCGCGGGTCGGTGGCGAACCGCACGCGCGCCCTCTCGCAAGGCGGCAACCCGCCGGCGTTTAAACACGAAGCCAGCATGTCATCTACCAGCAGACACATCTATCAGCCACTCCAAGGATCCACACACTGAGAATACATACGTACGCACCGTCTTTTGAGCTGACGATCGTAACCAGCCAACAGCCCGCAGCTTGGATCAGACTCACGTCGCTGAACCGATTCATCGCGGCCACGACGAGCTCGAGCCCACCACGAGATACAATCTCACGCATCGAGTCCTCCTGGCGGAGACTCAGATTCGCGAGCGCGAGGCACGCAAGCCCTTGCAGCCTCTCGCTCAGCGGGAACCGTCGCATCGCTGAGAGCACGAGCCGTCGGCTCTCTGGGTTGACGCGCACGACCGACTCCTCAGCCAGCGCCGGGTGGCCCAACACTGACAGTGCGGCGATCTGCGCTTCTTCGTCGTCGGGCAGCCGTGCCATCGCCTCCATGATGGAAACGATACCGCCAAGCGACGCGACGGTCGCGACGTGGTCGTCCGCGCGGCTCACATATTCCAGTAGACAGAATAGCGCGTCGCGCTGCAGCGCCAGGCGGTCCGGATACCGTATCATTGTGTGGAGCACGAGCTGCACGACCTCGCGACGGTGTACTTCGTCCGGATCTCCCGGCGGCATGCATTTATCGTCTTCGCCGCTGCTAGCGTCCTCACGAGATTGCTGGTTGCGAGACGGGAATGGGAACTTGCGGATCGCGGTCTTGAGCGCACGCACGCCGTGGGTCTGGATGCGTGGATCCTGTGGATACTTCTTCATGATGCCTATGATGGCTGAGCCGTCGCCAGCGTCACGCGCCAACGCGCGCTTCATGATTCCGGCCGGATCCACAGCACTCGTTGAAATGGGTACTGCCTGAGACGAGTGTCGCGAGTCCCTGTTCGCACGCGATGGAGAGCACGCGGTCGCTGGAGCCGGTGGCAGACCCACCTTTGCTGCGGCACGCTGTCTCGAGCGCGATCGACTGGAACGGACGGGATTCCGCTGATGTGGTGGGACACGAAATGCTGCAGCGGTCTCTCCTTCGTCTTCAGCATGCCTGTGAGGAACGTCGTCATCATCTTGCTCTTTAGCTTCCTCGTCGTCGCTGAGCTGCTGCCGCATCAGTTCATCGTTTCCTATCACCATTTCGCCCTCGTCTTCCTCGTCAGCCTCCTCTCTTTCTTCCTCTTCTTCTCCCCCCAATGTCCCCACGACAACCTCCACGAGCGCCGACATGGTCTGTGCTGTCGTGAGCCGGTCGGTCATGTGGTCATGGCAGACTACAAGCATCGCGCGCGTCGTCTTGACGTACAGAACCATTGCCCGTAAGAACGCAAAGGCGCGAGCGAGCATCGCGCTACCGCGTGGCGGGAGATCGTCAGCACCTTCGCCGTATACTAAGTGCACGAGCTTTTGCTCGAGGATCTCCATGGGCAACCGGTCAATCTGGTGGAGCGACAAAATCCCCGCCGGCGGTGCGAGCCCTGCCGGTAGCTGCCGCAACAGGCACGCGACAGTCAGCGAGAGCGGCAAGAACGAGCCGTCGCCCGGACGCTCGTGTTTGATCTTTGCCTGCCGCTGCAGCAGCAGCACGTGAGCAGCGACGTCCAACATGTGTCAGGATGTGATGAAAAAATGAGAACGTAAGGCGTGATTCACGCCTTACGTCCTTCCACGCCGCGTGTAAGGACGACCTTTCAAGACTGAAAATCTATTTAGCGATCCACTTCACAAACAAGAAGAATCTCATACATGGTAGAACATCGGCTTATTGACTGTCAATTCAAACTTAGAAATACTCCTTCTACTGAACTCACCAGGAATTCTCGGGACAGTTGCAGGACTCGATGTCCTGCAAATTCTCGAGTCCCAAAATGCCCTCTATACAAACTTCCAGTCAAAACACAATGGGTTGACATGGTCCCGAATCTGCAGGATAGTTTGTCCAGCACAAATAGATCGGATTTCTATGATCATATACTTCTCACACACATGATCACGTGTACGGTGGCGGATTGTGCGCGCTCTCCTACCCACAATACGCGCAGGTGACCATCGGGGAAATTTAGCGAGGGACGGTATCGTCCGAGTTGAACACGCCACACTGTATGACATTGATGGAGTATGGGTTCCATAGGGGATAATGTTCGCTCCTACCGATACTTGTTGGTATGACGATACTGGCGACATGAACGCTTGAGCAGTGCGGATATCACCCCGCCATCGACAAAGAGTTCTCGAAGAGGGTGCAATACTACTACAACAGTAGTGGAGCTTATAGCTGGGCCTTCCTGGCCAGCGGGTGTAGCACCACGGTACAGCCTTGCCTTTAAACAGTAATTTATCTTGCATATTCCGCCAGCACTCGGCCGCTGGCTGGAGGGCTATCGAGTTCTTAGTAACTAGCACACCACTCACATAATTATAGTTTGCTGTCTTGTGACGATTTCATAATGCTATATGCTGTATCCCAGCGGAACACGCTCGTATAAACGCCCCATGCTGGTACTTCTCAAAGGCCTTGTTGACGATGGTCCATTCATCATTGGGAAGTCGTACGAGTGAGAGAGAGAGAGAGAGAGTCTGTCGGAGCGTCTCCATCTCGGGCCGGAGAAATGAACGAACGTATCTCTAAGTGGGCGATGACGGCGGCACACAAGTCGCTGGCGATTAGGGGGCTACTGACCTGGAAGATCATGGGTGTATCCACCTCAAGCTGCGCCGCCACATACTACGTAACGGATTTCCCCGAATATAGTCCGTTCCCGAATACAGTCCGCTGTCAGATAAAATCCAGAACCTCGCTATAGTGACATTGCGTGATGCACATCAATCAACACCATCCGTCCATTCATTCCATTCATCAATCTCGCCTCGCATCAACCGGCGAGGATGGAGCGGCGCAACTCCATCCCGATGTGGCGCAAGCAAGAAATCATCGATTGGATTGAGAACCACGGCGGCGGCATTCC
>JAADWA010000145.1:0-48240 GCA_023335935.1 Pythium phragmiticola
AATGACCTCGGTCCGTGGCTGGTCGACTCTGTCGACCGCAGGGCCGGCCTCTCTGTTTTGTCGTAGGGCTTTGCCCCCTCTGAAGCTACTAGGTACATTTATTGCGCGTAATAGACTTCAGCTTCAGCAGCAGGTTGGTTGTTCATTCGGCACAGCGCAAGTGGAGAAATGAAGGGCAGATCCATCCCGAAGCTGTTCGTGAGAGACCATCACTCACCACCGGGATCTCGAAGTTGAGTGCACATGGTGCATATACGGCGCGCATTGTAGGTGTCAAAACCTCTCAGGAGAAAGCTGCCAGTGACGAATCGATATTCGGACTCCATAGGCTAACGGCGCCCAGCGCATCGCCAGTCCATACTAGTACTGCACACCGCACTTGGCATAGTTGGCCCGGAATCGTCAAGTGATCCCCTCGTCGTGGTGAGTGATGGTCTTTGGTTCCCACGGATTGGAAACGAGGATCTTGGTGATCCACTTCATTTCCCCTTTTCACGAGCGCCCCTTCCATCACGCAAATGAACGTCGACCCACGCGCCAGCCCCTCGGTCTCTTCTACCGACAGCGCGGTGTACGATGTACTGACACAACAGCAGTTGCTCTCAATCATCACGTCCTTCCAGCCCGGTCTCCCGGGCGCCACGGCTCCGCTTGTCATCCGATACTTGAAAACGGCCGCTGGCAAGTTCACCTTCAAGTTGACCTTTGTCGACGCGCTACACAAGTGGTGCGAGCCCTCCACCGACCGCATCCTCACACCGCTGGGCCAGTTCCTGTACTCGAAACAGGTCTGGCGCGAACGCGTCACGGCCGAAGCCGTCGCCAAGTACGATACCGAAGAGCTGGACGCGCTGCGCTTTCAGATGGCCAAGTGTGCATCCGAGCGCAGACCCGACAGGGCGCGCCGTCGTTGCGTTCACAGTGCGTGGGGGTCCGCCGCGGCGTTTGGCCGGGTCGACATGCTGGTCTGGCTAGCCGAGAATCACGGAAGCGTCGTCGCGTCGCTCCCCATGCTCGAGTGGTATGCCGCTCAGCGGGCTCTGAAGTACGGTCACGCGTCGGTCCTCGCCTGGCTGCATGACGTCCGCGGCATGTCGATAGCCGACGACCCCGTGCTCGCGCGTTCGGCCGTGGCGCGGGCTGTGCAGTACGGCCACGTCGCCGTGTTCGACTGGCTCGAGTCGACGTTTGGAGCGTCCTTCTTTATCGGACTTCTCAGCGTGAAGCCCATCGTGCAGCGCAACCAACGAGACGCGCTTCACTGGATGCTCAAACGTGGGCTGGGCATGGTGCCGACGGGCGCAGTGGTCTGTGCACTTGGGCGTCGTGATATCGAGTTGCTGCGTGAGCTGCTGGCGTTTGGTCCGTCCCCCCTCTTGCCGACCACGACAACGACGCACTTTGGGCAGGGGCAGTGTGTCGCGTTTATCAAGTATGCTATGCACCAGCAACTATGGGACGCGATCGTGTGCCTGGTTGACCACAACTGTGCCTTCCCGATCTCGTTACTGGACGACGTGATAAAGCGACGAGACTTCGAGGTAGTCCAGTGCCTACTCGACCACCTACCAAACGCCGTCACGGACTACACCTTCCCCGCCACGAGCATCACATACCACTTAGTTAAGACCGACGACGTTCGCGTGCTAGAACTACTCGAGACCGCCGACATCGGTGCTGTCCGCCAGAAGCTCAATCCGTCCATTCTGCTGTGGTCGCATAACCCGTCTTTGTCCGAGGCCGCCGTCCGATCGCTGATGCGGGTGAGCCCCACGGGCGACATTGCCATGCTGCTGATGCAACACGCGATCCGCCACGAAGTCGACCGCGTCGAGACCGTGCTCTCGCTCTCAGAGCGTGCCCTGCCACCGCCGGTCGTCGCCTTTGTGCAGCGTGTGATGCATCAAACGCTGGGGCCCGTGGCGTCGCTAGCAGACGCCTACGCAGTACGGAACAGTGACGCCCACCTCGTGGAAACCATCGTGCATCGTATCCCACGTGCTGACCGGGACGATGTGCGTGACACGGTCTTGCAGCTCTTACTAAAAAGGGAATACCCAAGCCGAGATATCCGTTCCATCCTCGACGCTGATGCCAGTCGCGCTGATGGCGCGAGCTGTGACGAAGACTTCTTGCAGCTGTGCCTCTCGCTGCGCCACTGTGCCTTCGATAAGATTGCACACGGTCCGATCGCTCACTATTTTGCATTCCGCATGCGGCGAGAAACCCAGGAGACGGCACAGAGCGTTTAGTTTTAAAGAGCACACGCCAATCAAGTTCTAAACACCGTACGCATGATATGATGGTCAGTTCGGTATTGTTTTAACAGGTCACAGATCACGCTCTACTAGTATGTGATGCGACCGCACCTGGTCAAACGCAACTGCGCGTTCCCCGCTTCACGACGCGATCGCGCAACAGAACCTTGAGGCGATCCGCTGCGTACCCATGTGCCAAACGCCAATGTGAAATCGGAAAGATCACCGGTACAGTTGAACGGCTGTGCACTGCGCCACAATTCCCGTTCTTTTGGTCGCGTTGTATTGCCGCTCCTTGTGCGACGAACCGCTTGGAGAGTCGATGAACCCATTTACATATTCGAAGGGCTCATTTGCAGAAAGACCATCACTCCTGTCCCACGAGTGGTGGTTGGGATCACGAAACACGACGCTTTCCCCATCGATGGCACCGACGCGCGACGGCGCCGCCGTGCTGGCTGTGCTCACGCAACGGCTGCTGCTGTCGCTCATCGCGTCCTTCCAGCGCGGTCCGCAGGGCGTCGTCGTGCCGCTGGTGAAGCGGCTCATGGCTGATGGGTTTGTGCGCTGCGCGGTCCGCATCCACCGCGTCGGGTGGTTTGGCTGGCGAGAGAGCCGCCGCATCACAACGCTGCTATGCAAGGACGTACGGCCGCAGCGCACGTGGGCCGAGCGTGCCGTGCCTGAGGCCATCGCGCAGTACGACGCCGAGAATCTCCACGCGCTGCGCACGCTTGTCACGACGACCGCTGCATTCGCGGCCGCACCAGAGCGTTCCGTGCCCCAGCTGCTTCATCGCGTCGCAGAAGCCGCCGCTGCGTTTGGACGCGTCGATATCCTAGGCTGGCTGCATTCACAGCACGGCGTGTTTACTGCACAACCGCTGCTGCTCTCGTTCTGCGTGAAGCGCGCGACGCGCCACGGCCAGATCGCAGCGCTCGAGTGGATCGAGCAGACTTTCTCCAGTCGTGCGCTGGAGATTCTCCGCGACTATGTCGTCCACGCGCTCGTCCAGCAGCGCGACAGCGAGATGGTCCAGTGGCTGTGTGCCCACAAGCTGGGCGTCGTGCCGGAACGCTCACTGCGGTTCGCCGCCGAGCGAGGAGACGTCGCCATGCTTCGCGTCCTCCTGGAGGATGCCGCCGTCGCCACGCAGTTGCAAGTCCACGCGCCGCGCCGAGAAGCACTCGTGGCGTTGGCTGTGCGCGCAGGCCAAGCCGACATTGTGGCGTACCTAGTGGGCGACCGGGGGTTCGCGTTCACGACCACGACGCTGGACAAGGCGATCGCCCAGCGGCAGCTCGCGGTGGCCAAGTGCCTGCTCGACCACCGCGAGCACCTGCGTCGCAGCGAACGCGCAAACATCGTCTCGTCGTCCCTTGTGCAACAGCTCATCGCGAGCAACGACCTACCCATGCTCTCGATGCTCGCGTCCGTGAAGAACGCCGCGGCGCTCGGGTGTACAGTCATGACGTGCTGCCATTTCGCGCGCCCCAGCGACGCCGCCGTGCGCGTGCTGTTGCCGCTCAGCTCTGTGGAAGACACGACCGTGACGCTCCTGCGGTTTGCCGTGCGCAAGCAGGCGTCGATTGTCGACACGATTCTCGCCGGTACGCGTGCGCCCCTTCCAACAGTGGCCGTGGCATTTGTCACGCGTATCACCACTGACTCGTTGGGGCCGCTTGCCACGCGTGCCATGGTGTTTTACGACTCGCGCGAGAGTGATCTCATGGACGAAATCGTGGCATCTGTCACGAAGGCCTCACGCGAAGACGTGGTTGATACAGTGCTGCGGTTCCTTCCGGGACCGGCCTTTTCGCTGACGTCCATTCTCAAGGCTGACGCCAAGCGGCCTGGCGGCGCGGCCTGTGACGAGCCATTTCTCCAGCTCTGTCTCTCGCTTCGCCAGAGCGAACGCGACTCGCACCACAGGGCAATCCAGCAGTACTTGCACACGCGCAAGAAGCCTCGCGCGGTCGCGTCCATAAAATAGAATCAAAGAACAAACGCGATTTCATTCTATACGACCGAACCGACGAATCACGCGGCCAGCATGTCGTGGTCGTCAAACCACTCCTCCAGCAGATCGCGCGACTTGCCCAGGATGAAGACGGCGCCAACGAGACGCGCGCCACGCGGTACAGCACCGCGGTAGAACGGCCGCAGGCTTCCGCCGGCGTCGCGGTAAATGCGCTTGGCTGCGCCCCACGCAAACGTCGCGCTCTTGCGGTCGACGGCCAGCGCCTCGCCCTGCATGACCGTCTTGACCGTGTCGAGCGGCTGCGTCCCGTACACGGTCACGAGCCCAGCGAGCACGCTGCCCACGGCCGAGGCCGAGGCCTTTTGCGACAGCGTCGCGTCGTCAATAGATCCAAAGACGTCGGGCTTGGCCGTGTGGAGCTTGCTGGTAATGACGGGCCCGAGCGCGAGGTAGCTCGCGCACCACACGGCCTCTCGGAAAAACGTGACCTCGATCGCACGGAAGAGCCTCGCCACGCCGTGCTGCTGGACGACGTCTCGCACGGTCGCGACAAAGCTCTTGCCCGTGTTCTGCTGGAGCGTCATGACGAGCTCGGCGGGCGAGCTGAGCAGCGACGAGACGGCGCCGGCGCCGGCGGCCGCCGCGATCTTGACCTGGTCCGACGGCGCCGCGTCGCTGGACCGCTGCAGCAGCGCGAGCGCCTTGCCATTGACCGCGAATTGCACGGCACTGATGGGTGCGATGGACGCGAGCGAGACGCCGACGCCGCGGTAGAGCGCCGGCACGGACCACGGGATGGGGCGGTGCTGCTGCACGGCGTTCTTGATGGCGATCGTGGGCTGCTGCAGCATGACTTCGATCATGCCGGCGAGCGAGCCGATCACGCCGTTCTGCACGGCGTTGAGCCGCTGCGCGCGCGTCTCGTGCTGCTGCTGCGTCATGAGGTCACGGGGAATAAGTGGGCGAGTGGTCGGATACGCACGTGGAGATGGTGGCTGCTCGATACAAATGAAAGAGTGATGGTCCGCTGACGGTTTCCGCAGTCAGTCAAATACCCAGCTGCCCAATCTTCCATTTAGTGGGTTATTGGGTGATTTACTGTATCCACTGAGTCAGCTTCAACATCCAAGAAAATGAGCTCGCCACGAGCAGTGTATAGTTCTACTGTATAGGCACCTAGAGACCCGGGAAACCTTCGTGCATCGCGCGGTAGTCGACCTGTTGGCGGCTGCGTCGGCCATGCTTGACGCTCTCGGCATTTACGGCGGCTGCCGCAGACGACACCGTGGCGGCTTTGGACGTGGTCGGCACATAGTCGTCGTCGTCGTCATTGGGGTTCGTCACTGCCGCCTCGTCCTCGTCCTCTTCGTCCGACTCGTTCTCAACGTGTTCGTCACCACCAGCATCGCTGTCTTCTTGTCCGGCAAACATCAAGTCGTTCAGCGCCTTATAGTCGACGCGCGACCGCTTGCGCTTGCCGCCCAGAATCAGCGACTGGTCGACAGTGTCTCTCTCGCCTTCAGGGTTGTGCTTGGCGCTTGCCACGGCCATTTCGATGCCAGCGATCACACCGTCGTTGTCCAGGTATGCCATTGAATCGTCAAAGAAAACGACGCGCCATGGCGCCTCGGCATCGTTGGCCTCGTCCTTCTCGACCACGATACCACACACGACGTCGCCGCGTCCGTTCTGCTTCACGACTCGTTGTCCTAGATAACTCTTCGTGCTTGACTGGTGAGTCTCCTTACTCGGGCCAACACGAGACCGCATCGATCGGCTGAAATGTTCATAGATAAACCCAGTGGACTCGTTCAGCACAAAGCCAAGAGCAAAGCTGCAAACCCAAATGCGTCTCACGTACCGATTCGAGTCAATGACGTCGTCCTTGTGAAGATGCTTCAACTCATCTTCGCTCACGTCCGACTCCAGCACGCCGTCGTCTGCCGACGTATCGCCGCTCTCTTCGCCCGAGTCAGAGACGTCATCGGATGGAACACCGTCGCCGTGGACGTGGGCCTCGTCGACGACAAAGTCTTCATCGTCCTCCTCCTCTCCATCTTCCGCCTGGCCGGTCTCGTCTTCCTCGGCCGTGCCTTCGGCAGTGGACGCATCATAGTCTCCGTCGACCAACAGCGCCTCTTCTTCCTGCGGCAGCTCGGGAAACACGTCGCCGATCTTCTCGTGGGTCGTGTCGCACGCATAGTTGATGGCCTTGAGCGCATTGAAAATCGCAAGACACGACCCACAGAACCACTGCTCGTCTCCTTGCGGGATGCTCTCAGTTGTTACGACCGGCATTTGACACTGCTGGTGGAACGCACGGAAGCAGCCTTCACTGTCACACAGCAAAATGTCATTGTCCTCGGTAGTCACGGTCGACGAACAGCGTGAGCAGTAGATGCGATCGGCCTGCGGGGCCTCGCCTTCCTCCACGGGTGGATCGTTCATGGGCTGCAGGGTCTCCATCTCAACCAGATACGGAATGGGAGGATCGCGCTGGCGCAGCTCGTCCATCTCGCGGAGTGCATCCACGACGTGTCGCTTGGCCTTGGCCATCTTGCGTCTCGCCGTGGCCAGCTCTTTGCTGGGCTTGAGCTTCTCTCGGCTCGCGCGGCGCCAGCCTTCGGCCTCATACGCCTCCAGAAACGTCTGCAGGTACCGCAGCTGCTTGACGTACGATCGCACGCGGGCCTCGAGGCGACGGCACCGCTCGTCTGGCGCCAAATCGGCATCAGCAACGCCCGACGACAGTGCCGACTCGTTGGCGTCCGGACGGCGACGGTACGACCGCTTGGGCGTCTCGTCCGGTGAGAACGTCGTGCGGGGCTTGCGGTCGCGAGCTGCTCGCTGCTTGGGTGGCGGTTCTGTCGACGCGCCAGCGGTGGTTATACCTCTGTATCATCAGTAGAATAAGAGTGTGGGTCCTTGACATCTGCTGCCTGATATGTGGGGGAATAGTAGCTGCTCACCTTGCTCCAGTATTGTTGGCATGACCAACACTAGCCGTTGGCGCCGTTCTGTTGGTGTGACGACTCGAAGTGCGTCGGGTTGCGGCACTGCTACGTGGGTTCTTTCCTGATGTTGGCGGAGCCATCTTCGGCGTCGTGCTGTTGGGAGGCCAGCCAGTGGATCGTTGGGGAATGATGGTCGTCGGCCGGGATGCTTGCTTCACTTCTGCAGTAGGAAACCATCATGTCAGTAGACTTGAGATCATGGCAAGAGATATTGACGGTGAATGGATTGTCCACGGCAACGAGCCCTGTATGGAGATGCCAAACCCTCGAATCCCATCCACGGAAGGAGGGAGAAAGCGAGAGGTTAACTTACGTGTTGAGTTGGTTGGGAAACCCACAATTACGTGGACACGCTCGCGACGCAAAATGGGGAAGTGCAAGTGGCGTAAAAAGAGTTGCAGTGTGAGGGGATGAAGTCACTATAGCTAGTTCCCCCATGATAGTGACGGACGTAGTGGTCAAATGGAATGTTGCCATGCCGAATAGAGCCTCTTGCGATTTAGTACATGGGGAATCGTTTGTCGACCCCACAGCGGTCATCAGCGTACCTGGTATAGCCTCCTTCTACATTAAAGACGTTCTTCCATCCACACGCAACCAGCCACGCCGCCACGGTAACAGAGTCGACGCCACGGCGGCAGATCACAAGCATGAGCTGATTATCGTCGAGATGTCCATCCGGCATCTTCTGCTTTATGCACTGGTACAGCTCGCCCTTGAGATGTGCGCGTCGCAGCTGATCGAATGGCACATTGATGGCCTCCGGAAAATGGACCATCTCAAACTGATGCAACGGACGAGTGTCGAGCAAGACGTACTGTTCGTTGCGGACGCCTCGGCGAATCCGATCGAATTCGGCCACGTCCATTCGATTCTCGCTTCCCAGCTCCACCATGTCGTCAGTCGCTTGTCCACACGAAGGGACTGCGTCGATCCCATTTACCTTGGTCGTCCTAGTCGTTCCACACGCCGGGCAGTCCACGCGCCGTTGCTGCGAGAACTTTACCCGTCGGAAGTGCGTGTCGTAGGCGTCGAACAACACCTGGACACCTGACAAGGGCATACCCATATTGGCTATTACCTTGACGGCCTCGAGCGCCTGCAGGCAGCCAATGATACCCGGCACCACTCCGAGCACGCCGTTCTCTGCGCAGCTTTGAGGCTGCCGAGGTGGTTGCGGGTACAGACAGCGGTAACAGGCCGAGTCGTTCGCGTACGTGAACACCGTCACCTGCCCTTCCAGACCAAGCGCGCTGCCGGAGACTAGAGGCTTGTGGTGCTCGGCACAAATGGCGTTGACGAGATACCGAGTCACGGGATTGTCGGACGCGTCGAGGACGATATCGTAGGCGCCAACAAGGGCGGCCGCATTCGTGGGTGTGAATCGGGTCGCGTGCATCTCCACGGCAACGTCCGGGTTCAGCAACCGCACACGCTGTGCAAGAGACGCGACCTTGAGTTCCCCCATGGTGTATTCATCGTGACCGATCTGGCGGTGCAAGTTGGAGCGCTCGACGCGGTCATTGTCGACGAGGCCAATGACACCGACGCCCATGGCGCCGAGGTACAGCGCCGCTGGACAGCCCAGTCCGCCGGCGCCGATGATCAGCACGCGCGCCTGCCGTAGCTGCAGTTGACTCGCCACCCGAAAGTCCGGGACGAGCATCTGGCGGCTGTAGCGCTGCATCTCGAGACGAGACAGCGGGGACCAAAATGTCGAGACGGCCACGTCGGTTGAATCGGATGGCACGTCCGACGGCGACTCTTCTGGCGCTGGTTCTTCATCGTTTCCCCCGCCTGCGGCTAGGCGCTGGTCCAGAGCCTTACGTAGCTGCGCGTTCTCGGTCTTCAACTGGGCGAGCTGCCTGGAGAGCTCATCACAGCGCGAGCAGCCGCCGTCCCCGCCATGATGCATTTTCATTGCCGTCTTGATGGAAGAGATTGTCTTTGGGACCGGATTATTAAATATGCAAGAAAACAGTATTCGATTTTGCAGTAGACAGGATATGCATCGAACAAAACCATCCGAGCCATCGAAAGAGATTGCGAGCATCAGCACGATGGCGACAGTACTGCTCGGGCGGCAACTACACCGCTGCCTCCGCGTCGGTCCCTTTGGTGTATCAGGCGGCGACCGGTTGGCGCTGCTGACGCGTCGCGGCGGCGGAGCAGCGCTGCGGGCAACGTCCACCATGAGTGGTAGCTCTTCGATTGTCGAAGTCCTCGAGCAAGTCGCCGCGGGCAAGATCGCGCCGCGTGAAGCGGCAATACTGTGCCAGCAGCTGGAATACGATGCAGTTGGCAATTATGCAAAGATCGATACGAAACGACTCGCACGTACAGGGTTCCCCGAGGTTGTCTATGGAGAGGGCAAGACCCCCGAGCAAGTGGCCAAGATCCTCGTGGCCATGGTCGAGAAAGGAGAGCGCAACGTCATGGCCACGCGTGTGACACCGACGGCAGCAACGGAAATCTATGAATTACTACCGGAGGTACGGAAGAAGAAAGAGCAATGGGCGGCGTGGAACAATGTGTGGTCCTAATTGTATTGTGGTAGGAGTATCGTACGCGCTTCCAGTATTACGAAACCCCGCGCATTCTTGCCTCCAAGTCGGAGACTTCCGAGCAATCGAGCAAGGGTACTGCGTGCGTGCTCGCCGCGGGCACGTCTGATCTCCCCGTGGCCGAGGAAGCTGTCGTCACCTTGCGTACGTGCTCAGCACTTACTTGGCTGAAGTAAGGACGACGCCCAAGCTGAACTCATGTCTGATGATCATGCAGAGCTGGCCGGCTACAACGTGAAGCGGCTCTACGACGTGGGCGTTGCCGGCATTCACCGCCTGCTCAAGAACCAGCACGTGCTTCACGTGTGCGACGTTGCGATCTGCGTGGCCGGCATGGATGGCGCTCTCCCCGGTGTTGTGGTGCGTGTGCAAGGGCTGGGTAGCACTCAGCACGACGCGCACTGAAACTCCATGTAACTGATTCGTAGGGCGGGCTAACGGATGCGCCGGTGATTGCTGTCCCCACGAGTGTGGGCTACGGTGCAGCCTTTGGCGGCCTCGCGCCACTGTTGACGATGCTCAACGCGTGCTCCCCTGGCGTGGGTGTCGTCAACATTGACAACGGCTTTGGCGCGGCCGTCCTCGCAGGTATGTTACGGGAATCATCCCGCTCTGTAGATCGTAGAATCCTTCTCGTCTTGACACCAGTCGATGCTGTTCTCCAGCTCGCATTCTCGCCCACACCAGAGCTCCATCCTCCTCCCACGAGTGACGTCACTCCAAGGCGGCAGGTGAGATACGTTAAATCAGTATATATGTTGCTGACCTGAACGCATAGAGGCAGTCGGGTCTGGCCTGGTCACATTCCATCCATCACATTGTAAGAAGCGAATGGCATGGGTAAGCGCAAGCCGACGGTGCCGCGCCGCCGCGTCGGCACAAACTTTGCCGATCTCACTGTCCATCGCACCGCCTACATCGACACGCGCCGCAGCAGCGACGGCGGCGCCGGTGTCTCTGTAGTCGCCGACCCAAACGGTGCTCCATGGCCGCGCGCGCAAGTACCAGTGGACAGCTACACCGGAGCAGTCGGAGCGTCGCCGCCTCTGCCGTCGGAAACGACTGTTGCGTCTGGTGCAGCGTCCATGTCGCACTCCCATTCCTCACAAATGCCATTACATACCGATCCCGCCGCCGCCGCAACGCACCACGTTGGCAAGCCGACCGTGCCAACGGTGCCGTCCAGACAAGAGGAGATTGGGGCACACGAACACCAATCGCCGCCGCGTGCGAGTGAAGAGACGGTGACGATGACGGTCGCGGACCTCGAGTCATGGAAGCAGCGAATGATCATGCAGATCGAGGACCATTTCACGAGTACGTACGAGTTCGAGTCGTTTCTTATTTCAGCTCACATCGCCATTAACGACAGTCAATGGGTGTGTGTGCAGATGAACAGCTCAAGCGCATTGCCGAGTTTGGCCGCGTGCACGCGAATCTCGTCAAGGAGGCCAAGGAATACGTCGCTGGCATCGAGGCGCAACTCAAGGAGCAGTTTGAACGCGAGCGTGAGTCGCTCACGCGCCAGGCCGAGGCGTACGTGGCCCAGTTTCAGCAAGAAAATGACCAGCTACGACAGCGCGTACAGGCATTGGAAGAAGAGCTGGAGGCGTTGCAGCAGGACGACGAGCAAGAGGAAGAGGAAGAAGAGATGGAGGCTACGGCGGCCGAAGCCACGATGGAGACGTTGGACTCTGGTTCACCTATTCCCGACACTGCATTGAACAGCATGCCCGCCTCTGGCGGCGACAGTACCGACGACAGCAGCATGGCCAGCTACTCGCCGGATCTGCTCGTGGAGAAGCAAACTGCAAACAGCATTCGCGTCGATGCGGTCGCGGAAACCATGCAGCGGGCGATGGGGATCCAGACGACGAGTCCCACTGAAGTCGTGATGCGACGTTCTACAAGTCCGTCGACTACTCACGAGGGCAGTCCTATCGACGCGAATGATGGGCCACGAAGGACGCCGACACCAAAGAATTCTCCTTCTGGAAACCCCACACCAGAGGCGACAGGCACTGAGTATTTATGAGCTAGCGTTGGGTCGCACTTGACATGTATTGAACAGCAGGCCGTCTGTTGGTACTGTTTCCACTGGATTCGTGAACTTCTACCTCACCAGAAATGAAACTCTACTTGGAGCACTCGCGACCCTCGCCGAGTGTCACTGGGATGTGCCAGCAGTGGCCCTTCTTGGCACCACCCTTCTTGATCTCAGACTTGACCTTACTGTAGACCCACGTGTCGTCCATAGTCACGAACTGGGTCTTGAGCCAGTCCTTGGAAAAGTGGAGCTCGAGGAACCCGTAAGCGTTCGTGCCTTCGACCCACGCGTGCTTGACAAACTTCTCGGCGACCGCCGGAGGAAGACCCGACGTCTCCGACTGGATACCACCACCGGCACCGTTCTCGTAAAAGTGCGATCCCCATGCGGCAATATCGTGGTTGAAACCGTGCGTGTGGCCATTGAACCAGACGTGGACGTTGTTCTCCTTCATGATAGCGTACCACGCCTTCATCTTGTCCTCGCTCATGTGGAAGTGCGGCGAGTAGTGCGAGTTGACAATCTTCCACGTGGCCGTCGAGGCCTTCAGGTCCTTTTGGATGTTGGTAATGGACATATCGTACCACGACTTGATCTTCTTGTAGCACGCGTTGTACATCTCCACACTGCCGCCGGCACACAGCTTGTCGCCAGGGATCTTATCGTTACACGTCTTTGCAAGCGCCTTGGCACCGTCCTCGTCAAGCCCTTCCTTGCGCACGTAGCCGTAGCACTGACAGCAAATCTGCATGGCGCCGTGCGAGTCGGCCAAGTTCGTGTCAATGTTGAAAATTTCGACCGACACGCCGTCCTTCTCGACCGACTCGACGTAGTAGTGGTCGCGCAGCTGCCACCGGTCGTTGTTGGGTGACTTGTACTTTTGCTGGAGCGTGAACTTCTTGTCCAAGTACGATTCCATCTCAGCGACGCTCTTGCACTCGCGGAAGTTGTAGTCCTTATCACCACAGATGTACTCCGAGCCACCGAGATCGTGGTTACCCACGACGTTGATCCACGGGATGCCCTTGAGCGACGGGTGGTTGTACACTTCCTCGAACGTCGCCTCCATGCGGTACGCAATGTCATCTGGACCGGCGCCGTTCCAGTAGATGTTGTCGCCGTGGCCGATGACACGCACGGGCTTGATCTCGCCAGCCGACTTGGCCAGGATCTCGGCCACGTTGATCTGCGCCCAGTAGTCCTTCTTCATCTCGAGCGAGTCGGCCGGGGTCTTGCGGTACTTGTTGCAGCACGAGCCGGGCTTGTCGGTCGTGGCACCCCAATCACCGATCGCGAGCATCGTGAGTGCCGCGGTAGCCTTTTCTGGGTCACTGCTCGGCTCCTTGATCTTCTTCACGACCGTGCCTGATCCGGATCCATTCTTGGGCACGTCGCCGAGCAACGAGTCGTCCGAGATGTTGGCCGACGGGCTGACCGTGCCAACAACCGTGGTGCTGTTGCCAAACCCGTTACCACCGTTGCCGCCCTTGGTCGTGGCGTCCTTGGATTTTCCGCCGCTCGTGACAGCGACGATGACACCGATGGCCACGCCGATAACGACCAGCACGCCAATGATGATGAACGCCTTGCGCGCCATGGTGCTTGGCTAGGGAGAGAGAGAGGTCTTCTTACGCCCGAGGGTGCTGAAGGGAAAATGGAGAGTTTGCGGCCCACTGTGTTTTGTTGGACCACCAACAAAGAGCGTTCCCAGCGAGTGGGTGCAACGGAGGGTTTGTCGTCCTCTCGCAACTGCCTCGACCACCTCGTGTGGTTGAATTACGCGAAACAAGAAAATACAGATGGCGACAGAAATGCCCAGTCTCTACACGCCGCACGACATTGTTGATGCGGTTTGATTGGTTGAAAATATGATTTGGGTGGTGCGCCACTGGCTCTCTCGAAGAAGCAGTCAGATCAAGTCCTGGGAACATGAAGGTTCTTCTGGGTTGGAAAACTCCAACATGGTGTCCGAAGGAAACTACAGTACACTGCAACTCGCAACCACGACACATTGCCGACGAAATCGCCGTACATACCGTATGCACAACTACACAGTCGCTGCTGTGTCTTCGTTTCCGCCGTCATTTGACCGGCATTCACAGTCAACCCAACTCACCAACTGCCGTGTTGCTAACACCGCTGTCGCGTGTCAGTCAACGATGCCAAGTGGCGCTTTACTCGATGTGTCACTGGGTGCAGCGTTGACTGCTCTCTTGCACCGTCTTACCGGTATTGGTACCAGTATTTCAATGACCGGTTAGGGTTCGGGGTACAGAAAATCGAACCGTGACAAAAGTAATTTTCGCGTCGGACGGGAAGGGGTCAGTGAAAAATTCCCGTCTGGGGTGGTGTTGCTTGCTTGTGTGTCTCGGGCTTCCTCCCCCTCCTTCTGCGGGAGTGATTCGATCCAGCATCGAGGAAGACGGGAAAGCGAACGGCGCGTCCGGCCCTCGATCTGCCTTGCCTCAGCGACTCCCCCCACAAGTGCCACTACCGCCCAGGCTCACCTCACCACGACGAAAGCGGGGTCTTCCTCTCTTTCTCTCTCTCTGCATTTTCTTTTTCTGCACGTTGTGCCGTGAGCGATCTTCTCGCGAAGCGATCTTTCTTCGTCACCCTCTCGCAAGTCAAGATCGCGCGGTGAGTGCGTGTCCCCTCGGCGACTGCATATTCCATACCAAGCACAATGGCGGACCAGGCCGACCTCCCAGGCGCGAGCGGCGACCTCTCGCCAGCCGCTGCCGGGCAGTGGACCGAGCACAACGCACCGAACGGACGCAAGTACTACTACAATAGCGCCACGGGTCAATCCACGTGGGAACGGTAGGGTGGCATTGGTGTTGATTGACAATTGTGGGTGGTGTAGTTGCTGACTATGGATTCCGTTCAGTCCGGCGGATTTCAGCCCTGACGTGGCCGCCGTCGCCGTTCCGCGAACCGCGGGAGCCGCCCAAGCCCAGGCCGGTGTAGTTGCGGGTGCGGGTGCCGCCGCTGGTTTCCAGAGCCCCCAGCAAGGTCAGCAAGGACAAGGTACGTTTCTAGCACCTCATTCCATCTCTGATTGGCCGAATACCGAGGTAACCGATCTTGTATCCTCTCTATAGCGTACGGTGCGTATGCGCAAGGCTACAGCCAGCCACTGTCGTACACCGCCGCTCCTTATGCTGGCGCTGGCTACATGTACCCGTACCCCCAGCACTACGGTATGTTCTCCCTGGTTGTCCCAGGTTAGGAGATACTGACTGACGTTTTCAACCCGAGTATAGGCTACGCGCCGCAAGTCGCGGGTCCGGGCCCGCCGATCCAGACGACCGAGTCCGGACAAGGTAAGCGCTGCTGTCCAATCGGCGGTCCTCTCCACTCGCTTTCTGTGTGTGTACTAAAGGCCGCGGCTGGATTTTGCGCGTCTTGTTGCATGTGCGCCCCATTGCGTCGTGCGCTTGTATTTTGTGTGTATTTCGCGATGCATAGGGCCGCCGGGATGCAACCTCTTTGTGTTCCACATCCCGAACGACATGACTAATCAGGATCTCTTCAACTACTTTGCCCCGTACGGCAATGTCATCAGTGCCCGTATCATGGTGGAGAAGGAGACGGGCAGAAGTCGCGGTTTTGGTACGTTCTCGTATCTTCGTCGGCCATTGTCGCGGGTTGTGTCTCATCAGGCGTATCGCTCAATGCTCTAGGTTTCGTGAGCTACGACAACGCGCCGTCGGCCGACCAGGCGATCAAGGCCATGAACGGATTCCAAGTCGGCCGCAAGCGTCTCAAGGTGCAACACAAGAAGGAGAAATCGCCGTCGTTCAGCGACACCCACAGCATGGGCGGCCACCTCGATGCGCCTCCCGCAGAAGCCGCTGCGCCCGGCTCGCCCACGGCCAACAACGAGCTTTAAGATATGGAACGCATTCACGAAGGTCAAGTTCGACGACTCGACTCACCATCGAGACATCGGATGATGACAAACATGTGTCGGGGATAGAGCGAACAATGAGTGAGCAATGGAAGCCTCGCTTGACGTGATCAAGGATCACAAGCGCGAGCTGGCAGGGGTGGCGAAGGGAAGGAGTCAAGGATTGATGTTCAATGAAGAAGACGCAGAAGAAGAAAAACTAGTGAGCGAAAATAAAAGAAACAAGCGGATCTGCGCTTCCCCTCTTGGCACAGTACACAAGTAGTGCATGCGTGCGACACCCCACATACGACATCGGCGTACGAAGCAGAGGGAGGTCATCAGAGCCTGTGACACCTGTGACACAGGTGGAAACACCTTGTTGCGTGTGCATGACGACAACAGTGTACTATGGAGTTGCGCCACATCCCCCTTTCTCAGTGGTCTGCACTCATCCTCCCCTATCCACACGGAAGATCGCTTTTTCGACTTCAACTTGCGGAGGTTGCGCGAAGGCTGGAACATCCTCACGGTACCTTCGTGCAACCTGGGTAGACTCTGTCCCGCTGTTCGATGTTCTTATTGACGATACCATCCATCCCGTACTACTCTAACAGTGTAATACACACGCACAGCGACGTTACGCGTTACGGTATTGTTGGGAGAGCCACGGAATCCAGTGAGTACACTCGGCGTCCGCGTTACTGCGGACCCACTCCGACAAGAGACGCAGTACAGTGACACTCGCCCAACTAGAAGAAGAAAGGTGCTCCTCGAAGTCGTGCATAGAGGTGTATCGCTGAACTGGATTGTTGCGCATAATCCTTGGCTGTGGCTGCATTAAAACCGAAAAAAAGACAACCGCGGCATTTATGCAAGGAGGTACATACTGTACACGAACCGTCACAGTCACACTGGATTCGCTAACTTGCCCGCTGTGTCGTCTTGGACCTGCCAGGGGCGTGTTCTGTCATCGCACACTGATGCATCTGCGTGCACTGTACGCCGTACAGTACATCCTAGTCTTGCCGCAAAGGTCCGCGTGAGACGAAGCAGACACGGAGCGTGAGGTGCAGCGCTCTCAACCACCAATTTGGTGCTTGAGAGCACCAATTGTACTGCTCATGCAATTTGAAGCAAACATATTGAAGTGCAAACTGCGATGGGAGAGTGAAAATGAAGAGATGTGTTCCGGTCCACTCATTCGGGTTCATTCCGTTGGTGTTGTTGCTGGTCGCACCTCGCCCGAGATTCATTCAAAAAAGTCGGTTTCTTGGAGGAAGCAGGCTCTCCTCTTCTGGAGGAACGAACTTTTGAATGAATCTCCGGTGTGGATGTTCACGTGCATTGGAGATGGGTATCCAGTATCCCACTCTCCACTTGTGAAATGCACATTGTACTGTACAGTACTGTACTGTACAGTATACTTCGAAGTGTGCAGGCGACAGGCTCCTGTGCTCCACAATTCTAAAAAAAGTAAAAAAAATTAAACTTAAAATTACGCAGCTTGACAAAATTTAGGTGACTCGTTCCTTCAACATCCTCTCAACGGATCCAGCGATGGCCAAAGCAAAAATCCAGCCAGCACTTGGAGAGTCTATCTGCACAGTATCAGTGCCAGAACGCACCAGACTATGGTGTGTCGAAGAGAAGCGTGCTGGCTATTGATGGGAAAAAGCAGCAGACTGATTTTTGACACGCCAAAAGTTACTACAAAAGTTAGTTCACTTCTGCATTCGGGTGCCTTTCTGCTGCAGAAAGACTCTCCAAGCGCTGGCTTCACGCTGATCATTCTGGCAGAGGCAGAATTTCTGCCGATCCAATGGACCATCCAGCTCACATCCAGTGGATTGTCGGTACTATTATAATAGTACATCCACTGGATATGCCGACATTACACCAGTACTATGTGGCACTGTACTCCAGTCCTTTTCAGTACTAGTATTGGAGGAACGCCATCTCCTACCCCAGGAGATGGTGTTCATGCCGCAGGAGTCCTGGGGCATTTTTGCGGGACCAAATCTCGTCTTCGCAAAAACGGAGTGGCGCGATCAATCCAGAACCCCAGGTGTTCGCAGAAGATGGCTATAATAGTACGATATGATCAACTTTCGCCGAGGCAGCAAAATCAAATTAGCGTTTAGCTCATACTGTATGAGTCATAATACTCCGCCTGTTTGTGGTGAGATGCTCGTGGAAAGTTTTTAGAGCTAGATAGTGCCCCTTAGCGACGCCAAGCAGGCAACCAGGTTATTCAAATCAACCTGTTTGGCTTGATTTACCAATTTAGGGGCTTCATGGCTGAAACAGCAGTCGACGTCATGTTCATATGAACCGAAATGAAACCGACAACGTTATAGCGCTGTCATGACCTGACCACGTTATCCGCATCATATATGTAGGTGAACACAGCTATGCAGCACAGCATAGCCTATGCTGCATTGATGTACAGTAGTACACCTCGTCAAGTTGCAATATGACTGAAATACCACACAGTGTGAAAACAGTGCCGACAGAAACTTGTGATCCCTGTGAGCGAACGCTTACAGCAGCACAAATCATCATAAAGGGCTGTGAGTGTACCGCAACAATGCAATACACCTGCATAGCGCGGAATAGTGAAGTTGCAATCAAGTGTTTGACAGGAGTTTGCCAGGAGTTTGACCATAAAGACACTCTTGCAAATCACTGTCCATGTTAAATGCACGGCATCGTTTATGTACACTCTAGTCAACGCCTTTCTGTAGTTGACCAGTACGAGACCAACCTACCCCTATCACTTCGTTTTGCACTCTACAGAACTTGAAGTCAACTCGCTATGACAATGGAGCCCCCAAATCTAAGAGAATGTTTTTAGAATCCAGGCGCAAAGGTTACCTTCCGATACACGTACAGTGTGGTGTACCTAGATATCTTTGACACATTTCTACTCTGTAGATAATACTTTACTGTAACGGGAAGTTGCATACGGAGGAGTGCAGTCTGTTGGCAGCGATCTTCAGGCGCAAAAGATCCCGTTTCAATCATATCTCAAATGTGCGGGACGGAGGCACTGCGTCAGGTAGCGCCCGCTCGAGCGCGACTAGCGTTTTCACGCCAACCACGGAAGAAAAGGAAACAGTAAGCTCATTCTCCAATCCTCTCGCAAGGCTTGCCCATGGAGAAGCTTGCAAATGGCTATGCGATCAAATCTTATCGGAGATCGTACAGTAATCGAACAAAGTTCGTGGTTGAGTGAGCTTCTGCGATACTTCCCAACCTTTGGCTTGTGGTGGCATACTTCAACTCAAGCCAATCGGCCTGTACAGTACAGCGCTAGATCCTCAACTGTACTTACAGTACAGTGTTGGTGATGCCTCACCTGCGGCATGTAGTGTACTGTAAGTACTGTACTGCACCAGCAGAAACAGGAGAAATCTTAACGTAAGCACCGCGAAAGTGAGCTCACTGTTTTTCTTTTGAGACAGCAGCAGGCTCTCTCTTGGATGCCACGAAAAAGATAATCCAGTATGTAATAGTGTACAGTACAGCTCTGCTGTCTCATAAGAAAAACAGAAAGCGAGGCTTGGTATAATAACTGCTGTCTCAAAAGAACAAGCCTATTATAACAACAATTGCGAGGGATCGCCTTTCTGTTGCAACTAGCCTTCACTATCATTGTAACGAGCAAGTTGCTAGTTGTGTCGCCACATAGTCGTTTGCAATGACAGCGGAAGCTAGTCTCATGTGCAGTATTAAAATCGCAATCTCAATCAATTGTCAATGTGTCCGGAAGGACACCCTCCCGCAGCGGCTTCGCCTAGTCCATCTGAAATAATCCAACGGGATAGGCCAGCTTATCTTGTCGTAAGCAACACCCACCGCTCACAGTAATAAGGTGTTCTATGGTCACTGGCAGTTGGTTGGGTTTCTTATGATGCTGCTGCATGCAGACTGTGTGTCAACCCTCAACGAAGATCACCTCGCGCTCTCATTCTCCGCTCGCTATTCATATCCCCATTGCACCTGTTCCGCAGCCGTGGGTGGCAGCCTGCCGAGTCATCTGCATGCGCGTGTGTTCCACAGTTTGCATCGACAAGAGCGCTTCCCAGTGTCCCTCGTAAACCTGATTCTATGTGTTAGGGCACCGACACGAATGCAGCAACATTCCGACTCTTTGACAATCTGTGGCAGTCTGTTTCGTCTACCAACCTTTTTATGCGAGCAGCCACAAGGATCCAATCAGACACGTCCAGTTGGCCAATCAGAAGTGTTGAGCAAACCACTGGCCCGGCTATGTCGCCGTACTGTACCTACCTACAGTGGGATGGGGACACTGACAGTGGTACGCTTTGTCGTGGACCAGAAAAGGGCCCATGCCTAGCCCTTCCTTTTTTGTTGGAGGGCTCACTTCAGCTCTCCTCTCCTCCTCCCTCCTTCGAGTCTCCACAGGCAAGAGCTCTGCGCCTCGAGTCTCCTCACTCGCAGTCTGCAATTTGCGGTCACCCCGAACCTTTCTATCCTTCGTCCCTCGCTCCATCCATTTATCCACCATGGCTGCACTCTTCCGAATGCCCTTCACGTCGCCCCCTGTGGTCGAGCCCACGACGCCTGTGCTCTCCAAGGCGAGCTTGCCGCTGCCCAAGAGCCCGCGCTCGTACCGCCTGCCTGCCTACCCGGACGCACGCGAATGGGACGAGCGTCAGCGCCGCACGGCGCCCGCCGGTGTCTCGGCGCAGCGCATTGCGCAGTGGGACAAGAAGCGCCAACAGTGCGCCAACTGCAAACACATTTACCTCAAGACCCTCAGCCGCCACGCCGGCTACTGCTCGGTCGACTGCAAGTCCAACGCTCTGTACCTCGCTAAGGTGAACCGCACGATCCAGGCCGTGCGATCGGTCGTGCAGCACCAGAAAGAGCGAAAGCAAGAGCAAGAGCAGCAAGCCGCCGAGCAGCGCGAGGGCAAGACGCCCGACGAGGACGACGCCGAGCCCATGGCCCAGCCACGGACATTTGCCGAGTTTGGCCGTGACGCACGGCTCGCAAATGACCTCCACGTCGAGTGGGCGTTCAGCGCCGTGTATTAAAAGCGCATCCCCACACTCTCCAATAGATCCACGTACCATAGAGATACTTGTAAACTAGAAGATGCGTTTTCCCAGTGTAAAAAAAATGCTAACAGTCTTCATCTACATGAACTTGGCGTACAGCAGTGCCAGCAGCAGCAGCAGCAGCGGCAGCACCACAAAGAGCGTGCTGTTGGCACTGCCGTTGCTAGCCGTTGATGTCTTTTTCTGGGCAGGCGGACGCGCAAGCGTCGACGGAGAGACCGTCACGCCCGGTGCCACCGACCCCGAGGCCGCGCTCGCGTCTTCTGAGACAGCGGCTTCCAGCCACCGCAGCGACTCGACGCCGAGATCAATGTCGAGTCCGGGCAGTTCGTCGCCGGCGCTGAGGATCTCGAGCGCGTTCTGCACGACCGACGCGTTGTCTTCGTGGGCGAGCGCGAGCACCGAGAGCTGGAGCGCGGCGCTCGACGGCGTCGCGCCGCTGCGCCAGTTGAGCAGCCCACGCTTGGGCAGTTGCAGTAATCCACCGTCGCGCAGCACGAATGCTAATCCAACAGGTATACGTCGAGTGAGGAACAGCCGATCCAAGAGACCACACACGATTGATTACTCAACGCACCGTCGCCAGCAGCTGCGGCCTCGTCATCTGCGAGCCGCTCGAGCAGCAGGTCCACGCGCGCGAGCAGCGACCGCATAAAGTCGCGCTTGAGGTAGAATGCCGCGAGCTCCACGGCGCGTGGCTCCTGATCCAGTAGAGACGGACAGACAACAGCAGTTGAGACGGAGATTGAGGGGACGATAAAACAGATCCAAAGAACCACAGACCTGCGTGGGGACAAAGGCGACGCATTCGAGGACGCCGCGGCACTGGCCAGTCTCGCGCTGTTCGTACATGCCATCCGTGAGATCCAGTGGCTCAGCAAAGAGGTACAGGCGAAATCCACGGAGAGCTCACCTCGCCATCAGCCGGCTCCACAGGCGGACGCTGACTCAGCGTCGTCGTGAGTTCCATGCGGTCGGCCGTGGTCGCGACGCCGCGTGCCTGCCACACGCGCTGCGCGAGCGGCTGTAGCTGCTGCTGCAGCTCGGCCAATCGCGTCTCGGCCACGTCGACAATGTCGTCGCCCTTGCCCGAGAGTGGCCGAAACGCAATGGTCTCGTCCACTGCGACCCGCGCCGAGAACGTCTTGATCGCCAAGCGCGGATCGGTCGACGGACTCTCGAGCTGCGCGGCCACGACTTTGGTGCGCGGCGCGTCCCTGACGTTCGCAAAGCTCTGCACCGTCTTGGCGCTGGTCGCCGAGCCAATGTGGACAATGCAGTGGTGGTCCGTCTCGTCGGTCGGCGAGTGGAACCCCGGCGGCAGCGCGAGCGCCGTGGCGATCGCACGCATGTAGAGAACCGCCTGGTCCGTGGCCTCCTTAGCGTCGGCGAGCGCGACCACGTAGAGCCCAATGATATCAATGCCACCGGGCAGCAGGCGGTCAATCTGCTTGGCGATCTCGACGACCCACTCGACCGAGAGGTCGTCAAAGCCCTGGACAATCTCAATGTCGTGGTCCAGGTCGGGCGCCTCCGACGGCACTTCGACGGCCGCGAGCACGAGATCGTCTTGGCCCAGGAGACTGCTCTGGCCCACGAGGAAGCCGAGCTCGAAGCGGTGGCGGTTGGGCCGCTCCCAGAACTCGTGGACCGCCGGCTCGACGAGCACGCGGCGGCGCGTGGCGGCGGCAGAGGTCGACTTTTTCATACTGGGTAGAAGAGCGAGAGAGAGAGAGACGAAGGCGGGAGAATGGAGAGTGGACAGAGAGAGAGAAGAGAGACCGTGGCTAGAGAAGGAAGAAGAGATGACGGAGGCGCGTGCCTGCCGATGATGTGGATCGATCCTTTCGGCGTAGCTTTGTGACCTGCGTGGTGATGGAAGTTGCGTCTCAAATATTGTTTTGTCTGGTACAGTACAGTACAAGCCGAGAGTGAATGTGCAAGAATTATACGGCCACAAGTGTAGCCATTCTCAGAATAGTATTTTCCACCAAGAGATCGGAAATGATGCACAAGGGGCGAATAAGACGACGGAGGGGGCCACGGGGCTGGAGCAGAGGTCTCTCGGGCGTTCCCCACTCGCGGGTGCCATTTGGGCGTGGCGGAACGATCGACGGAGAAGCCAAGAGGCGCGGAGGAAGCGACGAGACATGAGCGGCTGGGCGTTTGAGACCGACGAGTCGCTCGCTTGCGACACTCGCGCGAGACCGAGTGGTCAACGGAGCAAGCCGCGCCGCGCGTTCTTCAGTGGCAGTGGTAGCGATGGCGAGGTGGACGCCACGCCGTCAGGCGCCTCTCGCAGCGACACCAAGCGTGACAGTCTCCTCGTCGCCCCGTCGCGCCGGTCCCAACGCAACAACCACGCGGAGCTCGTGGTGGACGACAGCGATGATGCATCACCGCAGGATCAAGAGAGCGCTCGTACCGTCAAGCCTGTCAAGATGAAGGTGCCGGCCACCGTAACTGCCCCAGACTCGCTCCACATCCCGACTCGGATCTCGGTTGCTGTCACGAACTCAGCGACTCGTTGCAACGGCAAATCGGACGAGATTGCGACCGCAGACGTCGTGCGCCGCGCGAGCGAGTCGCTCCAGCAAGCGTCTGAGGCCGTGAGCAGCCAGTACATTCACTGGCTTGTGCGCGACTTTCTAGAGAAGAAGTATCCTCGGACCGTGGTCGAGATGTTTGACAAGGAGAATCCCGTGTTAGCTGCCCGAGCCGAGACGCACCACGCCGTCCAGGCTCTCCACGCTCGCATCGTCGCTGGTGTCGAGTCCGCCCAGAGCACAAGTCTCGAGCACGTACTCGTCGCGTGGGACACTCACGTCCATCACAAGCAACTCACTCGACCGCGCTCGCGTCGCAAGGAGTCGCTCGCGACAAGTGACCCATCACCGACGCCCGAGGCGAAAGTGGCGGAGACTAAGCCCAAAACCAGGAGCTCCAGTGGATCTCGAAAGAAGCCGCAGCTGAGCGTGGCGATCACGAGCGACATCCCACCGTCCCCATGTTCCCGTGGTGGTGGCGAAGGCGTGCAGGACGACGGCGAGTTCAACCGCCTGAACCATCCCGGCCACACGCCCAAGGCTCAGGATGCACTGCTGGCCGCTGTCATTGGCCAGCCTGGCTCCACGCCCAAGGCCAGCGTGGGCGAGCTGCGCGCGCTCGGCTTCGAAGACATAGATGACGCCCTCGCGGCGGAGCCACTGATTCCGACTCCCAACAAACCGCTTGATGCGCAGGACAACGACGATGGCAGCGATCTCTCCAGGTACGCGCAACGCAAACGCGCCTTGAGACGCCACGACAAGCACGTGTCTATCGGCGAGCCGGGCAAAACGCCGACAAAAGAGTATGTCTTCTTCCGCGAGACGCCGCCGCGGTACGTGACTGAGACCATCGACGCCGCTGAAGACGCGCTGCGGTCCATCGGCGGCGATCCCGAGCGAGGGCGGCGTTCGCAGGCGGCCACGATGGAACGGTTTGTCGAGTTGCAGAGCAGCGACGTCACCAAGTACGCGATCGGCCAGCGCGTCACCAATCTCGGCGCACAGCGCAACGTCACGGGGCTCGTGGCCAAGCTCTATGGGTCTCGACAGTGCGGCACGGCCGGCCCGGGCACTGTGGTCATTGACACGTGGGAGGGAAGCGACACGGCGCCGATGCTCCTGGCGGAAGACGAGCTCTTGTCGGTCGCGACACGGCCGTCGACGCCTGCGTCCAGTCGGTAGGGAGGGAGGGCTGCTCTTTCTAACAACGCTTGATTCAAAACTGCGTCTACTTTTCTACAGCTCGTTCTTCGATCTCCTTCTCCATAGTGGGTGGGGTTCCGCCTTTAGCTCTTGAAGAGAAAAATCTTGTGCATCGGCGGCGACTTTTTGTCGGCGTGCTGCTGATGGCGAAGTGACCGCGCCGCGCCGCCCATGATTGTTCCAAACTCGCCCGAGCCTTGGCGGTCGCGGACGACACTGGACGAAGTGGTCGACGCCGGCGTGAGCGGCCCAGTCGCTGCGGGTGAGCCACTGGACCTCGTCTCGTCCAGTGACACGGACCGATTATTCGCCATCGCTGTGCGTAACTCGCCCTTGGTGCCATTGTGGCCGCTGGGATTCGTAGTGTGGTGGTCGTGGTGGTGGTGGTGGTGGACTAGACTCGCAGTCCACCGACAGCCGAAGTATTTCGAATGCCACTGGAAAAAGTAGGCCTCCCAGAGCCGCACCATTTGCGTGCTCGTCCAGGGCCAAAGCGGCGAGTCCATTGGGGAGTACTCGGGATTCCGAAAGGCCTCGGGCGCCATGAGCACGGGTGTCCACACCGAGACGGTCGTGTTCTTGACGTCGTTGGCGTCGCGGTCAAAGCGCGAGTCGTAGAGAAACGTGCCGTACAATCCCGACGTCAGCGAGTTGGCAATGTGGAGCAAGAACCGCTCGTCAAACTCAAACGCCGTGGGAAACTGCCGCAGCATTTGCCACACAGCGTCCAAGAACTGAAACATGACGGGCGACGACTTGCTGCGCTGCGGGTCCTTGGCGCGGTCGCCGCCGAGCCGCTCGGCAAACTTGTGGCCAAATGCACACCAGTCCTTTTCGACCACGACGGCAAACCCGCGAATCGTGCGGAAATACGGATCGATCATGATTTGCGCGAGCGCCGTGAGCTGAGCCGTGCGGTCCCATCCGTCACTACAATGCACCAACACCGACGAGCCTTCGAGCTCGAGCACACGCGCAATCTTGACGGCACCTTCGAGCACTTGCCGCACGTGGCTCAGCCACCGCGTAGCCTCGAGACTGGACAGCCAGGCCTTGTCTTGATCATCCACACCGCCTGGCACGACGAGCTTCAGCAGTGCCTGGTACGACGACTGCATGCGGTACATGTTGGCAATGTCGAGGTGGTGGATCACGGCCCCCGGGTAATCCTGTGGCGTCTCGACGCCTCCTTTGCCCATGAGCCGATTGCCAGTGGACGCCTTGAGCTTTCGTGCGTCGAAGACATAGATCGGGCGCGACGACGGCGCCGACTGGGATTGCGTGCGGATGATCTCGGGGAACCGGCGGTACACGCCCAACAACAGTTGGTCTGACAGACTCGAGCTGCCAGAGAGCAAATTGCCCAGCAGCGGCTGGCCGGACCGCACGAGCACGCAGCGGTTGCGTTGGTGGTAGTACGTGACAACCGGCAAGCGGTTCTTGGCGCGAAATTCGGCGACTTTCATGAGCGTCGACGACGTCATCGACGATGGCACCAGCAGCTTGGCCGGGTACGACTTACATACATTGCCCCGCGTGTTTTGGTAGAACTTGAGAAATGGTTGTGCAATCGGATCAGCGACAATTTGGCGTCTGAACTCGCGTTCGTCGGTGTACAATTTCCAGCCATTCACATCATCAGGGATGCTACCGATCGAATAGAAGAAGGCGAAGGCATCACTTCGGTCCGAGGAAGGCACAGTGGGGCTGGTGGTGGTGACACCACCACTAATTGGGATCAAGGCGGGGGATAAGAGACTGTCGGTTGTGGCCTGGGAACGAGGCGATCCGTTCATCCCGCCATGGTCGTTTCCTGAGGACGGCAGGAGATCGCGCGCGTACTGTTCAGACAACGTGCCTTGCACGCGATCACCGATTTCTAATCCTTCGAGCGTCATCGTCGACGGGGACGAGGGCGCCGGAGATTGGACCACGGATTTAACTTGTCGGTATCGCTGGGCCGCGTCAGCTAGGCGATTAATCGTGGCCAGGAGATTCTGTGCGAGGTCATCGACGACTTGTACGGAGCCTTCGATCTCGAGTCGCATCTCTCGCGCGTCTTTACATGAGACCACGACCACAGGAGGCGCGGTCGACTGGAACGCACGTGTTGAACGAGGCCTCCTCCCACCGGCGAAGACGACTTGTGACGAGGTGACGGCGAACAACGGAATGTAGGCCACGGCTGGGGAGCGGTGAAGTGACTGGCACTGCTCAGTCGTGTGGACGAACATCACGCGGTAGTTGGTCACGAACACAAACCCACGCATGCGACCCCACACGGCGATCTCTCCGACCGACGTAGATGAGTCTGCAGCTGGTCCAATCAAGAGAGTCACGGGGATATCTGCTTGCGTGATTGTAACTTCGCCCGGGAGTAGCTGGAATAGAGACCGCACCCGAGGCGCACCATGCTGGTGGAGTCCAGAGGAGGGAACCGCTTCGTCTGAAGAGCTGCTGGTTGGGCCTTCAAGCGTTGCGCTCGCTCCATCTGTCGTCGCCTCACCATCGCGGCGTCTAGCACGCGATGAGCGAGTGGAAATTGGAGAGACCTTGCGCGACTTGAGCTCGTCGACGACCGCCTTGAACTGATCGCGATCGGCTTCACTGCCAAACTCCCACTCAAGCGACTGGTGACCGCCATGACCGTCGTGGGCCACAACGACAACCCGAGCCACGGCACCGCCGCCTCCTCCACCTCCTCCTGCGCCGCTACCACCGCCTGCGACGGCCATGACTGAGTACACAGCGTCACACCGGAACGACCAATAGCGGTGCATGAACACCGATTTGACACGCACGACACCTTGCGCACGGTCCACTTCGACCGTGTACCGATCCACAAGAACGTTCTTTCGGCCAAAGCGAACGATCGATCGCTTGAGACTGTGGCTTTCTTTCGAGCCGACGTCGTACACGGCGAAACGGAGCACCGTCGCTGGGAGAAAGTCCACGCCACGCTGCTCGATCGCATGCTGGCTGTCGCTCGTCGCGTCACTGTCCACGCCACCACCGGCATCACTGGATCCCACGAAAGATCGTCGGTGGTCCACGATGTCGCTGTCGTCGAAGTATTTCTTTGACGAACTAAAACTCGCTCGCAAGTCCCCGCTCGAGGCCACACTTCCCCTGCCGATGCTGGCCACGCTCTCGCTGGCGTCCGAAGCCGCAGGCGACAACGGGAGTGAAGGCTGAGTGCAGATGGTGCTCAGACTCGCAAAATCGATACTCGCCGACCGCGAATACTTGGTCTTGCGAGGCGCATTCTTCTTGCTCTCCAGTTCCACCGGCTTGGACACGGACCGAGTACGGGACACAGTGACATTGATGAGGTCTTCGGGGATAGAAGGGGAGACTGGTGATTTGATCTCCAAGTCGAGCTGCGATAGATCCTCCAATGGCGTTGCCGACTCGTCGTCTCCTTCTTCATTGGCGTCCTCGCCATCGGACGATTCCAGACGCCGTCGGTTACCTGGGCGCGATGTATCAATTGAGATTGACGGAGGCCGCGTGAACGTAGAGATCGGTGCCCGCTGACTCTCAGCTGAACCGTCAGCATTCTCGGAATTGTCTCGATCGATATCCTCCTCGTCGCCGTTCTCGTTGTAGGGAAGTATTCCGTTCACGTCGATTGCATTCGTTGACCGACGCCGCAACGGCCGGTCGCTCACGTGCATCGCACGAAGGTTTCCGCTAAACCACTGTTTTGACCTGGAGTCCGTGGCAACCATGCTGTGGCGATGAACTCGGTCGCTTCGGCTCCTTGCTCGCACGCGTAACGCGAGTAATTCGTGGTCTCGGCGTTTCCGCTCGTCTTGTTCGCTGTGGCCTCGTTGCACGAGATCTACGGCGTCAAAATATCGATCCATTGCGCGCTGGAGCCAGTCGCTACATGGATCGCACACCCGCACGGCAGCATCCCCATGGCCAAACTTGGACGGCACGACCTGCTGCCGCGACACGCACTTGGCGCAAAAGAGGTGGCCGCATGTTATGCCTATAAAGCATAACCACGAGTGTCAATGTTTTATTCTCCATGATCTTCCACTCAATCAGATAGAGATCAAATATACGTACAGTTGCGACCGCGTTGAAAGGCTGAAAAGTACCGACTGCACTTGGCGCAGGAGGTCGCACTGGTCACGGGGCGTGCTCCTACGACCGGCACACCGGCACGTAAGAACGGTCGCTCGATCTCGCCCGATGAGTAGCGCTTGCCGCCGTCTCTAGTTTGAATCTCGCGTTGGGCCTGTACGTCCATTTGCTCGTTCGCCTTGAGCACCATCTTGAGCTGCAGTTGCTCGACTGCCGCCTTGGCGAGCTCCAGCGCCTGGGCCACGGCTGCCAGGTCTTCTTCGACGGTTGATTCCGTCTGCGTGCGCGCGCGTGGGGGCCGAGCGGTGGCGTCGGCTTCGTCGGCGTTCTCTTCATCGAGATCTTCACCATCATCATCGTCGTCGTCGCCGCCGCCCAAGCGGTCCGGACTCGCGACTCGTGAGCACTTTCCTTGTACATCGCCCTCACCATCGTCGTCGCCGCTGTTGGCGTCCTGTGCGTCGAGCGCGTCTTTGTGGCCGTTTCTCTTGGACGAGCAAGATTCCACAAGCCATTCCGCGAGTTCCAACGGGTCCCCCGGCGCTAAAGTGGTACGAGTGCGTAGCGCAGACGCGTACCTATCTACAGAGGTGTTCAGGTAATCGCCTGCGTCCTCCTGGGCCGCGCAAGGACGCGCGTCCTCCGTCATTGCCGCCAGGATCAACGGCGATTTTGATGAACGGGCGTGGTTACCGTAAGGATGAGAAGTGAATTCAGTCTTCCCCTTCCTCCAGAAATTAATCCTTTGGTGACGTCGCACAGTACTACTATTTCAGTACACAAATGAATCGATTTCAATTGGCTAAAACTAAAAGTTCAACTATTTTTTCTGGAACAGTAGACGGTCTTGTATCAAGATGGATTGTGTCGTTTCAGGTTTGATGGAGAGATCTCCATGCGGCCTCGCGGCAGTGCAGTGGCGACGACGGACAGCGACAGCGACGATGAGGAGACGCGTCGCGTCGAGTACCTGCGCCACCACCGCGCGATGCTGGAGCAGAAGCGGCGCCTGGAGACGGTACGTTTGGACAGACAGACAGACAGACAGACTTCGAAGGAGGAAGCTGGTCGGCAGGTTCAGTTTTTTTCATCGGGAATTTGTGTGCACAGGAACGCCGGGTGAGCGAGCTGGAGGCAGACAAGGCGGGCATCACAAAACGCCAGCATTCTCTTATAGCCGCAAGCGAGAAGGCAGCAAAAGAGGCGGCCGAGTCGAAGCGAAAGCTCGGTGTATCCGCGTCGCTCCCATCGCTAGGAGGAGCGAAGCAAGCGGTGGATGCCGCACACCTCGGGATGTACACCAAACCGGACGACATGAGTCTCGATGTGTTGCGTGTGATCGCCGAGAGGCAGGCCCTCCACGATATGGAGCCGCTCAATACACGTGGCAAATACCACGCCCGGTACATCAAGGACGCGTACCCAATCGCCGGCTCTCAGCTTAAGCTCGAGAAGGAACGAGATCTGATCCTAGCTGCGAAGAAGCGCGTTCTTCTCACCAAGACAGAGCGCTCGGTATCTGAGCTGGCGGATGAGAACAATAGGAGGCAGAGTCGGAATGCACGTGGCCTTGGCCAGTTCGCGTATCGGAAGCTCGACTTTTGCGTCGACAAGTTCTCGACAGTTCTGCAGCACGAACAGGTTGACCTCGTCGTCGCTGACGAGCAGCGCCGTGTACGACTTGCTCGTGTTCAGCATCGAGAGGGACTTGACCAGTTCTGGAGGCTTTTGCACGGCGAGCGATATCAGTACGCCCCAAATTGCGGTAGCGACAGCGTGTAGGCACCCCACTGACCCTCTTGCCTGCCGTGTGGGGTTCTGATAGTGAGACGCTCGCCTGGCTCAAGACCCATCGCTTCCGTGACGTCAACGTGCCGGTCGTTTTGCGCCACAATAGAGACAATGCTGCCCAGCACGCCGTGGTCGTAGAAGAGAACAAAGAAGTCGGTGTGGCGCCGCTCATGGCCGCGTGTCGTCTCCACCACGTCGCGCTCGTTCGTGCTCTGCTGGACCAAGGCGCAGCGGTGTACCTTACCACTGCGAACGGCGACACAGCGATGCATTTCCTCTTTCATGACTGGCGCGACCAGCAGGCGCTCACGTCGTTGCGGCACACGACCGAGACGTTAGTGAGGGCTAACCACGCGCTGCAGATTCTGGAAATGCTCGTGGTGCGGCAAGGCGCCGACGTAAATACTCAGGTTGGTCCGTGAGTTGACCCTATTGCCGATTCCCTTCAATTTTGTGGGCGACCCGTTGACTCTGTGTCTTCTTATACAGAACGCGTTTGGTGAGACGCTTCTCCAGCACTGTGCTCGACTGGGTCTTGCCCAGTGCGTCGAGCTGTTGCTGTCCCATGGAGGCGATTCAATGGCACAAGATCGATCCGGCGGCAGTGCGTTGAGTTACGCGCGCGCCAACAACTACGACAACATTGTCCGCCTCCTGGAGACCAACGCGATCGTCGAGCGCACCATAGCGAAAGAGCGTGCCCGCTCGCAGAGCGAAGCCAAGCTCCGCCAAAAGCGTGGCACGCTCACGGCCGACTGGTCCGAATCGCGTACGTATTGGAACGTAGAGTTGGGTGTGCGCATGGTCTCACTCGTTTGGGTTTCCGTGATAGCGGACAAGCTCTTGGGTCGGCTCGCAGTGGAAGACCGTCGCGCAGGCCACTTGAGGCACCAGTTTGTGGACCGCCGCGGGAACGTGATTGTCTGCAAGGACGACACGGACGACTGAAAACAAAGAATCAAAAAGGTCTCTATGCACGGCTACTGCTTCTTGGCGGCCGCCTCCCGCTGGGCCTGCGCCCTCAACGCCTCGGCGCTTCGCTCCTGGAAACGCTCGAGACTGTTGTTCATGGTCTCGAACGCTTTCTCAATGTCATTCTCTGTGCCCGAGTCGATCGCCTTGTTCACGCGCGCAGCCTCTGGCGGGCAAATGATCTGCCCCATGCACAGCTGCAGCGCCGTGGCGGCCATGGTGCATTCGACCTCGGACGTGCACGTCTTCATGGAGCGGAACGCGTTCTTGCACGCGTCCTGGACCTGCGCAAAGGTGGCTTTGACCTCGGCGGGCGTGAGCGGCGGCAGCTCCTCTGTCGACTGCGACGGATTCTCGACCAGTGCCGCGCGCGCGGCGAGATCGGGCTCGCGCACGTCCTTGAGCAGGCTCAGCACAGGGAACTTGAGGCGGTCCACAAACGCACCGACCGAGTCGACCGCTGGCCGCGCGTACATGGAAATGGACTTGACTTTGTTGGGCGAATGGAGCTCGGGCACTTCGTCTTCATTCGCCTTTTCATCGTCAAAGTAGTAGTCGATCACGTACCGCGCCTGCGTATTGTCGCTGCGCTGGATAGTCCAGTCGTGGCGATCGAACGGTTTGCCTTGGCCCAGCAGGTTCTTGGCCCACGCGATGGGCGTGAGGTCGTCGGGGCGGCCGCAGAACTTGAGCAGCTTGGGCTCTGACTCGGGGTGGCACACCTTTTCGTACTGCTCCACCTGGGCCCACGCGCGCTCGTTCATGTTGTTGTGGATCGCGACGATCGTCGGGACGTCGCCCTCGTGGACGTCGTCGCCCTTGCCCTTGCGCTTGAGCGCGTTGTAGAACATTTGCTCGGACGGGTAGAGCCACGTGCCTTCCGTGCCGCCCTTGGGGATGGTCGACTGCACACGCTCCTGCGGGAGCGGGTACCGCTGTGCGTCGTTCGGGTCCTGGTTCGGGTTGTACGGCATCATGTTCGTCGGGTCGATGCGCTGTCCGTAGACATTGTACACCTCCTGGTCCGACCCACCCTTGTCGTGCTTGACCGGGCAGCCGCCGCCGAGCACCTGCGCTGCCACGGGTTTCTCGTGCTTGACCGGACAGCCTCCTTCGGCTGCCGGTGGTGCTGACGCCGGCGCGTTCCCGTGCTTCACGGGGCATTCTCCTTCGGCGGCCGGCGCTGATGCTGCCGCTGGCGCACTGCCGTGCTTGACGGGGCAGCCGCCCTCGGCCGCCGGTGCGGGTGCAGCGACGGGTGCGCTCGCCTGGTTGCCCATGTTGATCTTTTGCTTCGTTCGAAGACTGCCTGCGAAGAGCTCCACAGGTGGGCAAATCTGTGACGAGGCGCAGACCGGTTAACCACCCTACAAAAGAAAGTGAACCGCGGTTGATCCTCAGCCACGGATTTTCGCTCTCTTTTTACTATATAATATTTGACCCGTATACAAATTACCATATGCGGACTAATAGCATGACTGTAATTTGTAGGGAAGCTTGGGCCACTCGATTGATTGGGTGTGGAGCGAGAGCTTTTGGCGGAACCCAAGGCAGCAATGCCCCGACCAAACCATTGTCCTTGTTTCAGAGGTAAGTGATGCTTGTGGTGATGGAGATTGTGCTGGTGCGGCCGGCGTAGCACGGTAGCGAATGCGACTGCGGCTAAGCGGTTGTCACCATCCGCCGGAGAAGATCAATGCGCTGACCCTCGTGTCGTTTTTCCTACAGCTCCGTTAGTCCACAATGAAGCTTAACATTGCGAACCCGGCCACTGGTGCCCAGAAGGTGCTCGACATCGATGACGAGCTCAAGCTCCGTGCTTTCTACGACAAGCGCATGTCGCAGGAGGTTGAGGGCGATGTCCTCGGCGACGAGTTCAAGGGCTTTGTCTTCCGCGTCTCGGGCGGTAACGACAAGCAGGGTTTCCCGATGAAGCAGGGTGTGCTCACGAACAACCGTGTGCGTCTCCTTCTCTCGAAGGGCAAGTCGTGCTACCGCCCGCGCCGCAAGGGTGAGCGCAAGCGCAAGTCCGTGCGTGGCTGCATTGTCGGCCCGGACCTCTCGGTGCTCAACCTTGTCGTCGTCAAGGCCGGCGACAACGACGTGCCCGGCCTCACGGACGTGCAGGTGCCGCGTCGCCTCGGCCCCAAGCGTGCCTCGAACATCCGCAAGTTGTTCAACTTGACCAAGGAGGACGATGTGCGCAAGTACGTCATTCGCCGCAAGTTCGAGTCGAAGACCGGCAAGAAGAACGACAAGGCGCCGAAGATCCAGCGTCTCGTCACGCCGCGTGTGCTCCACCACAAGAAGGAGATCCTCGCTGCCAAGACCGCTCAGCGCGAGAAGGTCAAGCGCGAGGCTGCCGAGTACAGCCGCCTCCACGCGCAGGTGCGTCCCTCTCTCTTCATACGTGATTGTTTCTCTCTGGCACAGACACTGACTCGTGGCATTTGGTCTTGGGATTTCCCCTGCTCCTTATACGCCTTATGGCACTGCAGCGCGTTAAGGAGCAGAAGGAACGTCGTGCCAGTGAAGTTGCCAAGCGCCGCAGCAGCCGCAAGTCGTCGGTGAAGGCCTAGGCGAAGCGACCACTCAACTGCGTCACTACGTGACTCTGATTTCGCAACTGCGGTCCGCCTTGAGTCGTCGACGTCTCTCTTGATGACGAGGATCATGGCGGATTCGTGGAGCTGGTCAGTGGAGAGTTGCGAGCGACGGCTGCCCTGCAGTGTATCCATTTGGACATCGCGGGTGCCGATGCTCGCAGTCTTTCAACCATAATGTAGAGTTCTCGGACGGGACAATATACGAACCACTCTACCCAAATCGCCACCATCTTGCCCATTTTCATCATGCCCCGGTCGTGTCCCGCCGCGACCAGTGGAATATTGTCGTACTGTGAACACATTCAATACGGCGCCCTTCCAGTCCTTTTTGTGACCACCTCATATTCCTTTTCAGCCAATCAAATCTCAATATTCGGTTCAGTTATGTCGCGGGCGAGGGTCCACTATTTCGATGTTCCCTCCCATTTCCACCAAAGCGTCAGCGGAAGGAAACGAAGGGGGCGGCGGACGCATCCTCATTCTCTTCGTCTCTCGATTCTTCTCGCTCCACGGGCAGTATTAATAGTACTGTACGTCAGCCACGTCCGTTTAGCTGTGACTGTCCAGTGCTTCTCAGCCTCGGGAGAATCTGCGTCGTCGGCTGTCTACCTTTTGCTCACCCCGCCTTCTTCGTCTGCGCGTGGAAAGGACGAGAAGGAGAGAACGAGATGACGCGCTTCGACCCGCCGCTTGTGATGGCTCAAGCCGTCATGGGTGGTCCTACATCGCCGCAGCTGCGAGCCAGTGGCAGCGGCCACGGCGAACTAGACGCGCCCGAAGGGGCTGGACTCTTTGACCCCTCGCTCCACGCGTTTCCGCCCACGCCGCGTTCTCCGGCGTCGACGGCTCTGGCGGCATCGCTGGCGGCGTCGCACTACGAGATGGTCACGACCAAGCAGTTCAGTCCGCTGGCGACAGCCATGTCGCAGCAGCTCCGCGAGTTCAACAACCTCGAGCACCAACTCAAAACCAACGGCCACCAGAGCGGCCTCAGTCTCAATCAGCTGCAGCACCAGCCATCGTCCCACACCATGGCTGCGACGGCGACGCTGCCGCATCCGCATCTCGCGTCGTCCACATCCGGACCGTCGGCGGCCACGCTCGCGGCGCTCGTCGAGGACCTCGGCAATGGAGATGGCGCCGATCTGCCGGCCATGTACTCGCAGCGGCTCTGGCTCCAGCAGCCGCGCGAAGTCAACATTGTGTTTGGTCGCGACGTGATCCAAGTGCCGCTCAAAGTCGAGAACTCGAACAACGAGTACGTGAACCTCGTGCTGTCGCATCGCGAGTTCGACGTAATGGCCGTGCATATCCCCAAGTACGACGAGATGCCGCCAACTGAGCTGCTCGATGAGATTACGCGCAACCTGAAGGAACAACTGGAAAAGCAAAAGAGCAGGCGCAACGCGTTCCCGCTGAGCAACCAGCTCGGCGAGTTTCCCGACTCGAACGCGACGTTCCAGGCACGCATATTGGAGCTCGAGTACGAACTCTCGCGGCTCAACACCAAGCTCACGGCGGCCAGGGCGCTGCAGACCACGCTCACGGACGAGAACACGTTATTGCGGTCCAATATTCAAGACCTCGAGCAGCGCTGCGTCGAGAACGAGACACTCAAGATGCAGAACGAAGCGTTGCGCGACCAGTCTGTGGTGGCGTTTTCCCAAAATGGCAAGCTGAAGCAGCTGCTCACGGCGACGACCCAAGAGCTCAAGACACTTTCACGCCAGGTGCAAAGCCTGCGCACGCAAGTGCACTTCGAGAAGAGCGAGATTGCCATGCAAGTGGACCACTCGATGAATGCGCTGATTGCAAACGTGCGGGACCGAGAGCACGTGCTGCAAGAGAGTTATCTCGAAGAGAAGAAAGAGCGCCAGCTGATTGCCGAAAAGTATTATGAAATCTCGGGGCGGATCCGCGTGTTTTGTCGTCTGCGTCCTGTGACGCGCAGTTTGCACAAGGCAGCCAGCTCAGCGTTGCTTCGCCCCAAGCCGAATGCTCTTCTCGTGGATCGAAGCGGGAAGGAGTTTAGCTTTGACCAAGTATTTGGCCCCGAGAACTCACAGGCCGATGTGTACGCGCAGATGGAACCCGTGGTGATCTCATTTGTCGATGGCTACAACGCGTGCATCATGGCATACGGTCAAACCGGTTCCGGTAAGACGTTTACGATGATGGGTGGCTCCGGCGAGTTCCAGGGTATGATCCCGCGCGCGCTGCAACAAGTGTTTTCAGTTGTGAATGCGAGGCAGTTGACCTACAAGGACACACTCAATGTGAGCATGGTCGAGATCTACAACGACCAGATTCTGGATCTGCTGACCGAGAGCGAGTCTGGTGGCAAGATCAAGAACGAGAGCGATATCACGTTGCGACCCGTCACGCTGTGGGAACACGTCAATGCCGTGCTGGCTGAGGGCAACGCGAACCGTAATATCGCCTCGACGAGCATGAACTTGGAAAGCAGTCGTAGCCACGCGCTCGTGTTCTTGAACCTGGAGAGCCAACACCGCGAGACCATGGAGATTCGCAAAAGTACGTTATGTCTTGTTGATCTGGCCGGTTCGGAACGTATCTCGCGAAGCCAAGTCGAGGGCGATCGTCTGAAGGAGACTCAGCATATTAACAAGTCGCTGAGTGCGCTGGGCGACGTCATGCACGCGCTCCAGCACAAGGCCAAGCACGTTCCGTACCGCAACTCCAAGCTCACGTATATGTTGCGTGAGATGCTCTCGGGTCACGCCAAGACACTCATGATGCTCCAGCTCAGCCCCGAGGACGACGACATTGAAGAGACGATCTGTTCGCTGCAGTTTGGCGCACGTGTGAGCCAGATTCAGATGGGTGCCGTGAAAACGAGTATTGAATCCGGTGCGATCTTCAAACTGAAAGAAGAGAACCGCATGCTCGAGAAGCGCATCGCGGAGCTAGAAGAGCAATCGTCGGCGTGGAAATTTGAAAGACGAAGCACCCTCGATGACCTCAAAGATGTGCGCGACCGAAATCAGAAGCTCCAAGCTCAGCTCGGCCAGCAGCACGATGACATGACGCAGCTTCAAGAGAAGCTGGAAGCGGTGTCTGTCGTGTCTGCGGTGTCGGAGTCGCCTCCGCGATCCCCTCTCAAGCAAGACCCACCAGAGAGTACGACGCCATTGAGCCCAACGTATTCCGCCAATTCGGCACGATCGATGCGAAGCGCGGCGTCGACGTCGTCTGCGCCAGCCGCAGCGCCAGGGACACCAGGAACATCACGATATGGAGCGCCAAGCGCGGCCGCTCGTCCGACTCGCACGGGTGGTCTTGGTTCCAGTGTTTCCACGCGGGCAAACCTAACGCGTCCATTACCTCGCTCTGTTCCGAAAGACACGGCAAGTACGACGCCACCACCAGCTCCGACGTCTGCAGAGCGTTTGGCGCGTCGGAAATCGCTCACGACACTGGGTTCACAGTCGGCGGCCACGATACTCACTGCTCGTGAGCGACTCGCCCGTGCAGCCAACGACCCAGATGCGCAGTCGAATCGCCGTGCCACGCTCGGTGCGATCGGCACAAGCAGTAGCCAATCGAATTCTAACGCTGCTGCCTCCACACCTGCGAGCAGCCGCGTTCGTCAAGCGTTAGCCAAGGACCCAGAGGTGCAGTCGAATCGCCGTGCCTCGCTGGGTGCGATCGGTACGAGCCGTAGCCAGCCGAACCTCAACGCTGCTACCCCCACGCCTGCGAACAGCCGCGTTCGTACCCCTGCAGCTCCTAGCACGCCGTCGACTCCAGCAACGCCAGCGGGAAGCAGCTCGACTCGTCCTGCACCTATGCGACGTATCAACTCGCTATCGACCCCAAAGTCGACCCCGGCATCAGCGGCGGCGTCTCCGTCTCGGACGGGATCATCTCTGCGTCCGCCGTCGTCGCTCGAACAGTCTGCATCTCGGTCCTCGACGACTCTGCGCACGCCGTCGACGTTGGAGCAGCGGCGTGGAGTTGCGACGTCCCGTGCTTCCCCGTCGACTTCTCGGTCCGGACCGTCGGCGACACGAACGCGTCCGACGGGCACGGCCCCGCCTTCTGCGACACGCACCGAGAAGAGTCGGCGATCGCCCTCGACGTATACTGGAGCATAGATGCCTTCACCCAACAACTCCAATCCCTCGTGACGAGGAGACTGTACCCGTCTTCCAGCCTGTTCGATCTCGCTGTCTCCACTTCGCTGAACATATATACTGGAGACCACCTTGAGCAGGAAGCGGGAGAGCAGACGCTTGTGAGCGTGGTGCTTTTGTATCCCTCCCACTCTCAAAGCAAGCTGCTTTTTTATTCTTTCCCCCCTTTCATCCACCGTGGATTGTGTTCGATAAAGTATTTGGCCTTTTCCGTCCGTGAGTACTACATAGTTTTGTCGTGTCACTGCAATGGTGGGCGTCGGGACCGTTTGGGTGGCCCCGCTACGCAGCGTTATTCCTCTGGACGACGTGTCCAGCCTACGCCTTCGCTGATGTGGGGACGTCAGTCTCGATCGTGCTATGAAGGAATTCGTTTTCGCCGTTTGCCAACGTGTCATGGATGGTGACTGAAGCAGCAAACAAAAGAGTATTTAATCACGTGAAAGACGCGAGACATTGAGTCAGCGGGCTGCGGGGCGTCATCGTCGCCTACTTGAGTACTCGTAGTTCGCTTGGCCTCATCGCCGTCAGGGATCTTGGGCAAATGACATGGATGCTGCAGGCCAGGAGGTACACGAGTGGGTCTGTCATGGTAAGGCACGTTTGTGTCTCTTTCGTCGCCACTGCCGTCCCGACCGAACCGTCGCTGCCTTGAGTGCTTCACAAAACCGCCAGCACGAGTCCCTCCGCCCCGCCTCATACTCCATCGCCACCGTGAAACCTCGTGCTTCGTCATGGGCCGTGTCCAGCTCGATCATGGCATCAAACGCAGTCGCCCCAGTGTCGACGTCAGAAGCTCGAAGACTGAAGTACAGACCTTGTTCTTGGTCTTCGTTTTCCGCGGCTATCGGACTGAGATCGATCTGCCAATCCTTCTCCGTTTGCACGTACTCGTTGACGCGCTCGACCACTTCCTCAAGCGACCGGCATCCGTAGTCCACTGTACAACGAGAAGAGACCGGATCAGGTTGTTACGGAAGCGTACTCTAACTGCACGGTAGGGCATGCCAGCGCACCGTCAGTAGACCACTTGGGGACGTCGAACTCCACACGTTGCTGTCGCTGCGATTCCTTCCGCTTCCCCAACACCTTCGCCTGCGTACCGCCGTGCAATGGTAGGAATGTGAGAGATAACTCGCCTCAAAGAGCCACGAGAGGAAACATCTCCCCACCTGGTCCCGGAGCGATACGGTCGCCGCAAACGACCACGCGATGCCCCAGCGCTTGGTGCGGCCCTGGCAAAACTCGATGGACGCGACATTCCCCACACCGGACTCTCGCAACAGCGCCAGCACTTTGCGGAGGCTTGACTTGCGACCAATCATGGACGTGTACACCAAGATGCGATCGCGCAGCTCCAGACTATCGGCGATCATGTGGCCGATAAAGGCCACTTCGCCACCAGGGTAGACCATCTCGCTCGCGCTGCCCGTACACGCACTGTCGGGGTTCGTGTCGGCTTCACTCACGTCTCCAAAGAATGGCGGGTTACACATGGAGAAGTGGATCTGCTCGTTGTGGAAATGGGCAGGCGCATTGCGAAGAGGCTCGAGCAGCAAGTGCGAGGTCGCGACGCGCTGCACGTGGATCTGGTGGGCGAGAGAGTTGCGCGCCACGTTCTGGACCGCCGAGTCGAATGAGACCTTGTCGATCTCGGACGCGAGAAAGGACCAGCCGTTCGTCTTGGCGCCCAGCAGCGCGTAGATGCAGCTCGCGCCGGTGCCAATGTCGATGCCTCGAATGGTCGAAGTGGGGGTCGAGGCGAACGACTCGAGGCCGCTGGCGAGGAGCAGGTCTTCGATCCAGTGGATATAGTTGAGCCGATTCGGTAGCTGCACGAGGCATGGCCCGTCTCATGGTTAGTAGACTCTTTCTTGCATGGGGGATTGCATGTAGTCTCACAGGTGGACAGAGGCGATCAATGGGCATGGACCAGTGGAGCCCAAAGTCATGCTGGAGCAGGGTCTTTGTGAGTTCTCTGGCGAAGAATGAGGAGCTACAGATCAGCAATCATCTTGAACGGACTCAGTAAGCCCAATTCCAGTGGTACCTGCTCGCGTACGGATCGTCAAAGGCCAGCGACGCCGTCTTCTTCTCGTGGTCGACCTTGCGGAGACTGCATTCACAGCGGTGTCAGCTTCTCTCCACAGACGCACAGCGCCACCATAACGCACTACGGCAGGAACGAAGGGTACTGCTGGCCCAGCGCGTAAAAGTCGGGCGCATTGTCTCGGTACCGGTTCCGCACGTGGAGGCGGTCGCCCAGGTGCGGCGTCGGCCGCCGTCGCTCACCACGCATGGTCAGAATGGAGGTTGGCGTGTACTGACCTCTGTTGAATGATGGCAATACCTGTGGTATACGATAGCGACGCCCCCTACTATTATTTTTCTCGTCAGACCTCGCTCCACACCATACAACACCGCAAGAAAGTACAGGTCTACGCGCACTCCATGGTCCACCAAGGACAGCCCACGCGACGGTTGGTCGAAGTGGACCAGGTAAGTTGATGCTGCTCCTCGTGACGTCTGCGTGGCGATTACAGAAACGTTTGCCGCGATTGTCCCAATCGTCTTCGGCGTGGGCCAACGAAACGCACAAAGTACTCCGATGTGTGATGTACACTACGCGATTGACGAAGCGGCCACTGGCTTGAGTTCGACGCTGCTCGAGAGCAAGTGCTTGCGAGGCGTGGTGCATATGTAGGACAGTGATGTGCCCGCGACGGTGGTGGATACTGTCCCTTTACGGCACCCGATACCATCTCCAGAGGAATCAGTGGAATCACCTAGTGATTGAATCTCATCACACAGTGAATGCAACCACCGCTGACCATTGCCGTTGGCGTTTGTCTTGCAGCTGACCTCGTCGAGTCCAAATGGCTACACTTCCCACGACCGTAATCATGCGCGCAATCAAAGATTGGGGCGACCATCACTCTGGAGGAGGCTCACCTCACTTGAAGATATGGATCTGCTGTAGACGGGTACGCGTCACCGCAATAGCGGCGGTGGCTTAGTCGGCGTCGCAAGCGTCGAGATGACGGTTTGGTAGGACGCGCTGCTGCTGAGATCGCTGCTTGTCGGGGATTTGTCCAGCCCAAGTTGCTGCACCGACGCCTTCAGCTTTTGCTGCTGAAGAGTGTGCTGAAAGCCGCGTTCATACTGCCTACATACATACGGACAGCAACGAGTGAGCCTACCCCAGTCCATAGACACACACGACCGAAATGCACGCACTCGAGTGAGCGCCGAACGCGGTCCTCGGTGCTCGGCAGCAAGTGATTCACGGCCGGCGACCGCGACGTGAACGCCCCCCTCAACGACACTCGAGGGCTCAGTTGGCTGCCTCCACCGTGGCCACGCCGTCGCGGCTTCTGCGGCACGAGCCCTGATGCTCCGCACTCTTTTAAATAGTCGAGTCCCATGCCGACGCGCGGACTCACGAGCGCGTCCAGTTGCCGTGGACGATTGTTCGTTTCTTCTTCCCGCGTCGCACGGATGCGGTCGCGGATCGACTGCGAGATCTCGATATTTCTAATCGCGCGGACTTTAGCGGCGTCCAACTCGGCCACGATCTTGCCCACGGGCAGCGACGCCGGGAAGAAGCAGCACCGCGTCGTCGGCACGGTGGGGAGCACGAACGGTGAGCCGTCCCCACGCACAGTGCTGCCGGCGTCCCCCTTTGTGGAGGCACTCGTGGCCGACAGGTTCTGGATCTTCTTCGTGGCCGTATTGGCGCCTGATGCCGCCTCGTTCGCCGCGATCAGGGCAGCCGCTGCTGCCACGGCCTGCTCGCGCTGGGTCTTGCTGTCTGAGTGGCGCTGGATCGTCCCGCTGAACTGTGCACCGCGGAATAGAAAGCCCAGTTCGTTCTCAATCGCCCGCCAGTGGCCCTGGGCCACGACGCCGAGCTTGACGACAGCACACACGAAATAGTAGACGCACTCGAAGAACCGCTCGTCCTGCTTGTGGTTTTCAAAGTTGCTGCAGTGGAGCACGAGCCGCGCGTACGACTCGGCGAGTTGCGTGGCACACGCGCGGTGGGACGCAATGGCGTCTTCCCGCAGACGTTGCTGCTGCTGCTGCTGGCTCAGTTCTTCCCGCCGTGGTCTCTCCTGGTTGTGCTGCTGCAATGGCGACCCATGTGTGTCGGGGTCGCCACTACTATGATGAGTGTGGTCTCGTTCAATGGTCTGGAGGTGGACGTACGCCAGTGCGTACCCGACCGCGGCCCGCGTGAACTGGTACATGACGTCGGTCTCGTGGAAGTGGAGAAAGAGGAGGGGCAGCCGCAGCCGGCCGCTGCGAGAAGACTGCTGCATTTCATTGTATACGTCGTCCATGCGTTTGCGAATGTCGCTTGTCGGCGTGCGCACGTGGGTGCCGGCCATGGACACACTGCGGACCCACACAGACAGACCGCAAGTGAGACCGTAGGCGTTTTGATCAGTACTACACTAGCAACGTCGTTCCGTACTGTGAGAGACGCCTGCGCGCGTCGTCTTCGTTGCGGTGCATGGTCCTTGGCGACACTTCTTCCCCCTCTGATTTGGCGTCGACAGCTTCTTCAAGGGAACCTGTCTATGAATACCCAAAGCCAGCAATACACAATATCCACGTGCCATTTCCTCCCCTTTATCTCTCCCGCCTGCGCCGCGTGGCCTGGCTCAACACTCAAAACTCAAATCTTCCACTCGTTGCCCTCTGCGAGCTCGTCTTCCGGCGTGATGAACGGCGCGTGGATCGACTTGATCATGACTTCGCCGCAGAAAATACACTCGGACGCAATGATCTCGTCGAGCTTTTGCTGGACCATCTCGCGCTCCTGGGCCAAACTCTGCTTGGCCGCGTCCGAGGCGCTCGTGGTCTTGTCGTCCTTGGCGTTCATGGCCTCTTTTTCGCTCGACGTGAGGTTCAAAAACGGCAGCGCCATGGCAAACGAGTTTTGGAAAAACTTGGTGCTCGTCGGGATCTCGGTCGAGAGCTCTTGGAGCTTTTGCACGAGCTGCTTGACCGTTTGCCGCTGGAAACTATTAAGGTGCTTCATCATTTCGAGCCGCAGCGCCGTCGCGTGGAACGCATGCGTGCACGGGAACACGTAAAACTCCTTGCCCAGCAAGTTCTGGCCCGTCAGATCGCAGCGCTGGTTGCCCGAGACAATGGCGCAGCGCTTGCGCAAACGCTGCATGTCGGCACGGATGAGCTCGGCCGACTGCGTGTAGTCCTGCATCTCTTCCTTGAGCTGCTCGATGCGGTCGTTGTAGACCTCGAGGGACTCGCAAATCTCCTTTTTAAAGTCGTTGATCTGCACGAAATCCGGGAAAAACGGCAAGATATCTTCAATCTGGAGCTGCCCGCTTTCCTTGAGAATGGCCATCGCCTCTTTGATTTCGCCACCAGCGTCGATCGTGTGTTTGGCAATGAGCGTCCAGAGTTTCTTGCGCGTCTCGTCGTCCTCGGGCATCGTGGCCATTTCCTTGGCGATCTTGACATCGACCTGCAGAGCCTTTTCGACCGCGTCCTGGTAGAGCCCCATGGCCGAGTAAATGTAGATACACGCGCGGTTCTTCTCGTGCTGCGTACACAGCCGCAGCGCAAACGCAATGTCAAAGAGCAGCTTGCCGCCGTACTTTTTCCGCATGAAATTGATGAGCAGGCGCTCGTCCGGGTGCTTGACAAGCAAAAAGAGAATGTAATTGTGGATCGTCTGGTCGCGGTTGCCCTGCTTGATAGCAAACTTGAGAAAGCGGATCGCGAGTTCCAAGACGGTGCGGCTCTTTTGGCTGTTGGTCGTCTGGTGCACGTGGCGCACAATGGACGGAATGAGCCGCGTCGGGTTGAGCGTCTCGGCTTCCTTCCACGCTTCATAGACTTCTTTCGGCTTGTGGATGATGAGCTCGGGCGAGTACTTGTAGTAGAGCTCTTCGACCTTGGCTGTCGGCTTGTCACGGAGCAGCTCAATGGCCGCGCCATAGTCGCCGCGGTGCACATGGTACGTCACGACCTTTTCATAGTCTTCAATGAGCTCGGCGTAGAACTTGAGTTCGTCCGTGCGGCCGTGGCTCGCAATCAAGTTGAACGTCGTGGCTGGATCCAAGTGGTTCTTCTGGTCTTGCAAAAACTCTTTAAACTTGACGAGCAAGTTGGCGTGGGCGTCCACGTCTTGGGCGGCGCCCTTGAGCACGTTAAACTTGTCGAGAAACAGCTCGACGATCCACGAGCACAGCACCGTCTTCTGGGTCTTTTCGTCACTGCCGAGTGACTTGAGCTTTTGCAACAAAAAGAGACGCAGCGAATCGCGCGTCTCCTTTTCGAGAAACTTGAGCGCGACTTCTTCAAACGACCGATTCGTCTTCGCATACAGCGACGCGGCGCGGTCATACTCTTCCCTCTCAAATAGCTTGTCGGCCTGCGCCGTGAGCACGTGCTGCCGTTCCCAGCCATTGCGGCACACTGACAGCGCATGGTCAAAGTCACGCTCGTCGGCATTCGGGTTGAGCATGGCCTTCTGCAGAAAGAGCTGCCACACATTGCGGTCTTCGTCGGCGATCACGACTTCGAGGATGCGGCGGTCCGAGTGGACCCAGACAGTGTTAAAGGTCGGATCGTGCGTGATGCCCTTGACCTTGCCGACCCGCGAGTCGAATTGCTCCTCCAGTACAATCACATTGTTGAGCTTCGAGATGACTTGCAGGTACCGAGGAAAGAGCAGGATGACGTGGTACTGCGTGACGGCGAGCGAGATGGGCGGCGTCCACGTGCGTGCGTTGGCCTCGGTCTTGCCCGGGTACGAGATGAGATCGCAGCCCTTGGCCACGTTGTCCACTGACGACGAATTACGGAACGACAGGTCCCCATAGAACACGCCTTCGCCCGTGAGGATGCCAAAGCACGACGCACGCTCGCGTTCTTGCTTGGCATAGAACTGGAGATCGGCGTTCGGGATCTCGCCGGGCAGTTCCTGGAAGCGGAGCCGGTCGGGGCTCGTGTAGGGCGCAAACAACGCCTCGAAATCATTGCCGCCAATGAACTGAAACATGCGCGTCGGTCGTTTCCCGGCGCCCGAGGTCGTGAGCATGACGTAGTATTTGGGCTCGCCCGACGATAGTGTCCAGTGGTCAAACTCCATGCCGGCGATCGCGCCTTGGTTTGAGATCTGAAACACCTTCTTGAACGATCGCTCGCGCCCGTCAAACTCGGCTTCGTACACGGCGCCCGAGTCTGTGCCAATCAAGATCGCGCCCGTGGACGCTGGTGAGCCTTCCTGGCGGTCCCACGCGATGCACGAAAACTTCATGCTCTGGGCCTTCATGATCTTCTTGGGCCGGTTCGTCGACTTGTGGAGGTAGAAATTCGAGCCATTGTCCATGGAAATGATCAAGTGGGCACCGCTCGGATCGATAAACACGTTCGACATGGCCACGCGCGGCTCAATCATGATCTCTTCGATCTGGCCGACCGAGTCGGTCGCGTCCACGGTGCACCGCAGCAGCATGCCTTCCAGCGAGCCAAGCGCCATGATGCCGTTGCCAACGCTCAGGCAGCTCAATGTGAACCCTTTACGGCGCGAGACCTTGAAGCCGTGCTCGCGCAGCTCAAACATGGGCTGCTCGTCGGCTTTCATCTTGGCGCGGTGGTCGCCGCCGCTTTCAAAGTCAAAGTCCTCGCCGCTCGCGCCGTACGTGCCGCGGTTGTTCGCGGCGCCGTCCGAGGGACCGTACGGAGACTCGTAGACGTCGCCGCCGTAGCCATGGTTGCCGCCGTGGGAGCTCTCCTCCTTGTTCCAGTCGGCAAAGAGATCCGCCGACATGTTAGTGAGCTCTTCGAGTTTTCGGCCTTGCCCCCTTGAGAAAGAGAGGAGAATCCTGGCACTGAAACACGGGACAGTGTCCCGTATACAACTCTGCGTAAACTACTCAGGTAACCCAAATAATTTACACAAAGTTACGTTTATGACCCGTATAAGAAATCCAAATTGGGGACTCATCCGTGTCCCGAAGTTGAAGGCTTCGTAGGGGACAGATGTGTAGCCCATCAGCGTAACCCATAGCTAATCTCTCATTGACCAAAGGAACAATGGATGCCGAGGCCGAGCGTGTGTATGCTGGCGCGCGCCTTTTGCTGCAGCGCTGCAAGGACAAGTACGGCGTGCACGCGTTGCCCGACGAGATCTTCCAGATCCAGGATGTGCTCGAGTGCATTGAGAAGAACGCCGACCGAATTGCGCACATGATGAAGGACCCGCGCCGCAAGCGCACGGGAGAGTCCTGGGACGACATTAAAGGACTGCTGGCCGAGCAGGATCGGTACTTCAAAGAGGTGGGATGTCTGCATTTTTCTATCGACGGTATCAGGTGAAGCGAATATTCATCGCGACGGCTCTTCTTGTTCAGGTCACTGAGCTCTTCCGGCACTTGAGCACCAAGAAAGTCGCGATCACCGTAAGTGCGAATGGTGCACCATAACGGTCGACGCCGAGGCCGCGAAGCATTTTGACTACACGAAATCTCTACCAGAGATGCGCCTCAGTTGCTCACATACGCAGCGTCGGCATTATTGCACCACAAGATATTTATCCACCTCCCCACCACTACTTTAATCCCACTTCCGCTTTTCACCGGCGCTGTTTGCGTTACAGCGTTACATGAAGAAGCTCTTCTCTCCTGTCCCTTTTGTAGCCCTCCATCCGGACCGAAGAGGTCCACGCCAGACTGCTTTGCTTGCTGGATGGCCGGCAGATTCGCAACTGACGGCCTGCGAGCGTACGCCGTGGGTGCACCCACTGCACACGAGGAACAATCTGCTGGTGGAGGGATCCGCCGGCCGCCTTGCTTTGCAATGTGCGAGCGTACGGCGCCGCCCCTACTCAGCCACGATCTGTTTTTCGGTTGCCAATTCCATTCTGCGTACGCTCGCACATTGCAGCTCAGTCATCCGCCAGAGGTGTAATTACCTTTTTGATCCGCTTTTTTACGAAGGTTCAACCGAAGTGTATCTCCACTGTGGAGATACAACTTGTGTATCAACATGAGCATTGACTTTGCCATCCGCACACAACTCAATTCGCCACCAACCGCCCCACACGTCACCAACCATCATGGGCAAGCAGCATCTCGCACGCGGCGTGGGCCGCATGGCCGACATCGTCATGTCGCGCGGCCAAGGCTCGTGGATCTGGACGGCCGACAACCGCAAGCTGCTGGATTTTACGAGCGGCATCGCCGTGACCAACCTTGGCCACTGCCACCCGCGCGTCGTGGAGGCCGCGCAGAAGCAGGTTGCGACACTCGTCCACGCCCAGGTTAACATTGGCTACCACGCGCCCATGCTCGAGCTCACGGACCGCTTGCTGCCGATCATGCCCAAGGGCCTGGACTCGCTCTTCTTTGCGACGTCGGGCTCCGAGGCCGTCGAGAACGCCGTCAAACTCGCGCGCCACGCCACGGGCAAGCAGAACATCATGGTCATGCAGGGCGGCTACCACGGCCGCACGTTTGGCGCCATGGCGCTCACGACCAGCAAGACTGTGTACAGCGCTGGCTTTGGTCCGCTCATGGGCGGGGTCAAGGTCGTGCCGTTTCCCTACAGTCTCCACGGCCCCATCTACGACGACGAGCAGATGAGCCAGTGGTGCCTCGATCAAGTCAAGCTCGCGCTCAAGCAGCAGTCGGCGCCGTCGGACACGGCCGCGATTCTGCTCGAACCCGTGCTGGGAGAGGGCGGCTACGTCGTGCCGCCCAAGAGCTTCCTTCAGGGACTGCGCCGCATCTGTGACGAGCACGACATTTTGCTCATCGCTGACGAAGTGCAGAGCGGCTTTGGCCGTACGGGCGAGTACTTTGCGATTGACGGCCACTTTGGGGTCGTGCCCGACATTCTCGTCATGGCCAAGGGGATCGCCAATGGCTTCCCCATCAGTGGACTCGCGAGCCGGAAGGAACTGACCGACCGCCAGCCGCCTGGCTCCATGGGAGGCACCTACGCCGGCAACGCTGTCGCCTGTGCTGCTGCGATTGCGACC
>JAADWA010000146.1:0-48141 GCA_023335935.1 Pythium phragmiticola
CCCCCCCCCCCCCCCCCCCCCCCCATTCAGGGGAGTGGAGGGGTTTGAAGTCTATAAGGTCTATATGTTTCTTCATATTCTTGGGTGCATAGCTCTTTAGTTGTACAATTTGGGACACTTGCAAGCCCGGAAGGGTCTACGGTGGTCATTATGCGGACAGTCGCCGTAATTGAATATAAAATATGTACAGGGTGTTATTTTGGTCCTGGTGGGGTGACACCCTCGGGTCGGGGCGCCTCGTGCGCCTTGCCTTCGGGCATGCCCAAAAGGAGGCACCTACGGGTGTCTCTGTTACAAGGAAGCTCAACGTCGAACACACTGCCGGTCAAGTTACCGAGATCACCACCACCATCAGAGAAGGATGGGTGGGCACTGTTACGAACAAAGCTCGACAATGGAAACCAATGGGTCGCCACAAGGAATGAACATCTATCGAGTTGCGGCAAAATCCATCGTCGTGACTGCTATCACACGGATGTTGCTCGTGACCAGAACTCGTATCGACTGTCGTGTGATTCATGAGATCCCATTGGACACACGAGACGCAAGGAAATTAGGCGTGGTGCTGCCCCTCCATCTTGGCCACAGGCTTGGCTGGCACCTGGTGGTGCTGCGCTTCCATTTTGGCCGCTGGCTTTGGGGCGTTGTTGCCGCGGAATATCTTGTGCCAGAAACCCTGGCTCTCCATCTTGGCCGGTGGCTTGGCCGCGCTGTTCGCGTGGAACATACTGTGCCACAAGTGCTGACTTTCCATCTTGGCCGCTGGCTTAGCAGCGTCGTACTGGTGGTGGTGCTGGTGCTGGCTCTCCATCTTGGGCGCGACATGCTGCTGCTTAGCTGTGCGAAGCTGACGCGATGGCACGCCTTCCGTATGTGCGACAGCGACCACGGCAGCGACCACGAGGATGGTGGTGAACTTCATGCTTGTCACTATGGCCGTAGAAGAGGAAGAGTGAGTGAAGAGAGGGCTTGGATGCGCGTGGAGGAGGAATCGAGTGTGAGACTGGAACAGTGTGGACCAGAAAGGATCTTCACGCCAGAAGACCCTTCGAGAGAGGTCGACTGGTTCACCGTGCTGCCAGTGTGGGAATCAGTTCGCGCAAGCCACCCACAGAGAGTCGGAGGGGCGCCAATGGACGGTTCTCGTGCAAAAGCGATCTTCTTGTGCGACCCTTCCCAGACACAATAAAAGAGCTTGAACAAGAGGTCGCCTTGTAATCTGTGTATTGATTAACGTGTCGATCCCACGCGTTTTGAGCGGCTCTCGAAGCTCCTTACCGGTCGCCGCAGCTGAGTACCAATAAGAGGCGACGCTTTGGACGCCTTGCCCACCGTAGGTTGAATTCCTCACTTGAATTTGGTTAAATACAGCCCGCGGCTGAGGCATCACAAGCTCATTGGCATGACATTGTGCCAGGATCTCCAGCGCGCTTATCTGGGGTTTGGTTGGAGTTTGTCCGCGAGGACATTCCACGAGCCCCCGACGGGAGGAGATCGATCGAAGGATCGTACACTTTAGCAGAGAAGCTGTGTAGTTCCACCCGATATAAATGATGCCTGTGGTCACCTGTCTCCATGCTGGAAAGTGAACAACACGAAAGCTCGTTAGTCCACACTGAGTGGTGTGGAAAGGGAGAGCAATCCAGTTATTGTTTGAAAAGCGAGTACATAGTATTCAAGCACAGGGAGAGTACTACTGCTTGTATTCGTTGTCCATGGGGACGATTGGTGTCCACGCGAGCGACGGGACCACGTGCGACTGCCCATGCTCGGCCTCGAGCTTTGCTGTGATTTGCTCGTCGTCGAGCGTCGTCTCGAGCTGCTCGTTCTCGACTGCTAGCGGCACGCGCTTGAGCAGCGGCTGCTGGTTATCGCTTCCTCGTAACGACTGCTGCCGGCCGGCGGCGATGCCCACGAGCGCTGCCCACGCGAGGACGAGGAGCTTCATAGTCTTCCCTCTTGCTTGTCTTCTGGAGTGTGGCAGAGAAAAGAACGCTTGAAGATCCTGGGATTCAGGCGATCCTCAGATCTGGGTCTTCGTTAGAAGCGAATATATTGGCTGAAATTGACATCATATCGCCTGATTCTGAACTAGAGCTCACTAAGCGCAATGGATTGGCTGTATATGGCGATTACTAACGAATAAAGTAACCTGATTGGCCATATATTAATCCCACTGGACAGTACTCTGTAGAATCCGGAACATTCGGGACTGTTCGAGATTGCTTGATTACGAATTTTCGAGGAGCTTCTGGAATGGGTACACAACAGATCGCGTCTCACCAGTCTCTGTCTCAGTCTCTCATTCTCCAACTTACCACTCAACCAACACATCCAACAACCACAACATCCATGAACTCTCCACGCCACCACGAGATCGACAAGCTGCAGACTGTTGACCGACAGCGCGAAGCCGTCCAGCAGCGACTCGACGAGCGCCTGCCGCGGCAACACCGCCAGCTCGCCGCCTTGGTAACTGCCACCAAGTGGCGTCTCTCGACGCTGCGGCGCCACGACCCATCTGCGTACACACAGGATCTGGTGGATGCCACGACCAAGAAGCTTCGCATGGAAGTCGGCGTGTTCGAGTACGCTGCGAAGGAGCAGAGCGAGCTGCTCACACGGGCGCTCTTCCAGCTCGACGATGTGCTGAGCCACGGCGACGCCGCGATCAAGGACGCTCGCAAAGCGTTGGTGCTGGCTGTGCAGCAGCAGCTGGAGCGTGCCGATCTGATGAACACCAAGGCGGCGGCATTGAAGCAGTTTACCGAACGTGTCATCGGCCGACTGCCCGCCGTGCCTGAAGCACTCGGCGAACCGATGGAAGATGCGGCGGACCAGACGGAAGTCACCGTGGAGTCTAAGGTCGAATCCACGGCGATGGAGCAAGACGACGGGGATTGGGAGCATGTCGATACCGACAACGTGCGCGCGTTGTTTGCAAGCGACGACGAACAGAAAACGACACTGGACGTGTCGACGGAAGACTCCCCGGTCACAGAAGACACAGTCATGGTCCAACCAGAAGAGGCCAAGAGTCAGGAAGCTCAATGCCAGGAAGAGGCGAAAGACAATGAAGGCGATGAAGGCGATGAGGACGATGAAGACGATGAGGACGATGAAGACGATGAAGACGATGAAGACGATGAAGAAAGCGAAGATGAGTCGGAGGCCAACAAGGAGGACGTCGACGAGGACGAGGAGCACACAGCAGAGGACATCGAAAAAGAATCGACTGGCGACGATGGCGTCTCACTCCCCGTTTGGCGGCCGTACTACCAGATCCAGAAGCGTCCCGACGGTGTGTGCCTCGTGGCAAATCTCCACGGTATCGACCCGCGGCACATGGAGGTGCAGGCGATGCCCCAGCAGGGCGTGCTTCGGATCGTGGGCGTTAAGTATCCGACACAGAAAGACCTCTTGCTTTCTCGGCTTAGCGGTACTCCGACGTTTGGCCGCTTTGAGATTGTCGAGCGCTTCCCGACGCAGATGCTCAGTCTCGAGAACGCGTCGCAGCAGCTCAGTGCGGACGGCACGCTGCAAGTGCGTGTGCCGTACTACATGGTCCACCAGCCGCGTGTGCTGCGGCGAGTCTCTCCCTTCTTCCAGCCGCACCGACTCAGTGTGTGGTAAAGGCAAAGCAAGCGTCTACCGCAGTATCGTGTACAGTGCATTCAATTGTATTAGTTATAGCCACAGAAGAAATAAGAACCACCGAAGTGAATATGAGATCTCATTTTGATTTTGATACTATCTCAGCACGCCACTCCACACACTGGAAATATATTTCTTTTATGCGATCAATTGAGTCATGAGACTGTCAAAGGACGAGCTGATGTCTCGTCGCGAAGATCTTCCGCCGTCACGAGATCATTCGGACGCGCCACGGCTGATACTTCTGATTGCCGCTTGACATCGATCTCATTGCGGACTAGCTTGCTAAGTTCGCCTTTGTACTTCGCCATGACCGCTTGCTTGAGTGTCAGGACCTGGTCTCGTAATGCTTGCACCTGCTGGTCTCTCTGCTTTTGCTCAGCCGACACTGTAGCGCTTCCATCGTCCATGGACTGGAGCAACTGCAGCCGCGTTGTGCGGTTTCTCACTCGCATCAACACCTACAGAAGACCCCACCCACGTGAAACTCTTGAATAACCCACCTCCACGGGCAATGCATCGCTCCCCACCTGTTCATACTGCTTGCGCTGGCCCGCGACAAACCGCATCGCCTCCACGACACTTAGTTGTCGGGTCTGGCGCCTCTTTGCAGCCGCCTGACGCTGCATTATCACGAGCTTCACGACCATTCGCTGACGGAGTCGGACATAGCCGTACGCGAGCAATAATGTCGCGGCTGTGGCCAGACCGTAACCCTTCACGAGCGTCCACAGCGGAGATGGTGCTGTCGACCCTACGGAGACCCCGTCAGAGGCTGAGACAGCGCCAGCAGCGCCGCCCAGCAGCCGCGAGAGGCCGTTCTGGCGTTCGACATTCTTCAAACACGCGGTGATCTCCTCGGGCGAGAGACCCTTGTTCTCGAGGAAGTCGACGCGCTGCGCAAGCGAGAGGGCGCGCACGGTCGGATGCAGCAGGAACTGCTCGCACTTGGCCAGGAAGCTCGCGTCGTGGACCATGGGAGACCTAACTGATCTAGTGCAAATTCTTTGGAGCTGTTGACGTTGATGCATGGAGCTACTGAACAAGACAGAACAATATATACCTCCTCCAATAGTAACCCATGTGGGCTTATACAGAGTGTTGGTCGGAGACATTCGAAACTCTGGGACACTCATCTCCCTGCTCCGTCCAGCCGAATGGAGTCCCAACGAGCAGCGCATGCGCCGCCTCCCACTGCCACCCCTCGTACATACCTGTCATCACAGGTGGCTTCTCGAGGACAGGATGCCCGCCGTGGAGTTGCCCTGCGAGCCGCATCGAAATTTTCGCCCTCTGGGCTGAGATATGTCCTGCCCAAGCGTTCAGCCGATGAATCTCCGTCGCATTATCCCGCACTCTCTCCAGCGCGCTCACCGTCCGACTCGGTGGTGTCGCCAGGCTCTCAAGCCTCTACGAGGTCCTACCGATCAGCTGTGGTGTCAGTGCATTCCTCTGCGTCCTCGAGTCCACAAATGCACGGCAAGTTAGACGGTAAACCGTCGCCAGCGACACTGCAAACCGACAGCAAGAAGCGACCGCTGAGCGCGTACAATGGACAACCACAGCGACCTCTCACCAAGCAGAAGCGCGGTACACATAATCGCGTTGGTAGTATTGGTGACGATGATGATGACCAGCGGCTGGGACGGCGTTCCGTCTCCCCTCCTCCACGAGCAGCTACGACCCGGCAGCTCAGCCGTGTTCATCAGACCTACGAGTCTCCGGCTCCTCTGTCACGCTCCAATGCAGCGAATGACCGAAGCAAGCAGCTAACGACGCGCATGGCCGAGCACCTCTTCCGCCACTCGACAGCGCTGCTGCACCACGGGAATCTCGACCACGAAACGCGCACAGCTAAGCTGCTCGACGAAGTGCGACGCGTGCGAGACGAGCAAGCCACGTATGAACGCAAAGTGCGAAGTCTCCGTCGAGAACTCGAGGCGCTGGACCCGCTCGCCGCGGCAGCCCACGCGCGTGGCGAGTCCATCGGGTTGGATCGCGAGACCAGGCAACGGGTCTCTCAGCCACCACAGCAGTCGACGTCGGTGGAACCTCGCCAGGACGCCGGTGATATGCTAGTGCCACCTCAAGTGCCCGCGCGAGAGGCCGCCATGCGCACGGCGTTCGCCTCTCGAAACACGCAGGTAGCCTCCTTTTCCGGTGCGCTCCGTGGCCTTGATCAATTTGCTCAGAACGAACGGTCTACCAGTCGTGGCATGGACTATTAAAGTCACATAATTGAATTCGAGTCGGAGAAACGTATTTAATTAGCTTGTGTTTCGGTCTAAGAATCACGGGCCGTGACGGACGTGACGATGTCCTGGATCGTGCTCATTGGCGGGCGATAGATCTCCGGTAGTAGCTTGCGCTGGATCGAGTTGAACGAGTACTTGAAGCGGCCGACATTCTTCTTGGCAATGTCCATGCGCACACCGAACTCGCGCATCGTGTTGGCCACGTCCTTGACCTCTTCGAGCGGGCCTGACTCGCTCGTGCTGCCGCCGCTGTTGGCTTCCAACAGCTCCTCGAGCACGTGGCGCTTGCGCTGCACGAGCAGCCGCGCCTGCTCGAGCGTGACGCTCATGGCCGTGCGGTCCTTGCCTGACTTGCAGTACGTGATGCGCCCGCCGTTGAGGCTCCGCACGGCGTCGGCTGCGTGGAAAAGAATGGTCGTGTTCTTGGACGACGCGTTCTCGGACTCGACCGTTTGCCGCAGGTTCCGCAAAATCTCGTCCGGGTGGGAGCCCACAAAAGACTCAGCGAGTTCAATGGATGCGCTCGAGAAGCGGTTGTAGTACTCGACGATTGACCGGAAGCTGCTCGTGTTGATCTTGGCCTGGATAGAGACCCCAGCGTGGCCCAGGCGGTTCGCAAGCGTCTGCATTTCGTTGATGCCCTGAGTGAAGAGGACGGATGTGATCGTGATGAGCTGTCCGTCCCGCAATGATGCTGGGAGGGTATCAAAAAGCCGGGAAGGAACAGGTACGCGAATCGTGTACCCTACGTCGTGGCGCTTTTCAAGAATCACGTCCTTGCTCCCTGGTGCGTCTTCGTCATAGACTTCGTGGAGCTGAAAGGCAAACGTCTCGAGACACTTGATGGCGACCCAGGCGTCCGAGAGCATGCGAAGCTCCTTGCCATGGGACGAGATGAGACTCTCCCACCCAATGAGAAAGCCGATCGCCGCATACTGCTCGAGCACGGTCACGTTCTGTTCACGCAGACACAGATCGAGCTTCGCGACAAAGCACGCGACGAGACTGCTCACGGACTGCGAGACTGCGACACTCTTGCGTAAGTAGTATTCGGCCCGAAGCATCTCGAGACGGCTCAGCACACGCACAGCGTACGCGATCGATGTGACAGGATCGACGCCGTCTTCGGGTTCGGTCTTGAGCAGCGGATACTTGATCTCAGTAGTGCTGCCACTCGCGCTGTCATCGTCGTCATTGTTCTTGGCTTTTGTAGTCGCTGGTTGACGGCGCTTGGCGGCCGCCTTCTTGGCGCCAGCAACGGCACGAGATGCCAGCGTCTTCTTGGCCTTAGGAGGTGTAGTTACCGGAGGAGTTGGGTCAGCAGCCTTAACCGAGGTATCCGGTGGCACCATCGGGACCCAGTCGTCCTCATCAAGGACCTCGTCTTGGAGCGACGAGAACGCATAGTCGGCTGCCTCTTCACTGATATAGTCAGGCGTATCCTTGGGCTTGTTCGACGTCGTGACGCGAGGGTTGCACCGATCTAAAATGCCCTGGAGTCGGTGAATCTCCAGCTCCATCTCGCGCAGTCCATAGTCACTCAGACCCAGTGCATGTGCCGTAGGAGCCCCACACGTGATGGTCGCGTGAGTCTCAGCCGCCATCGCTCGCTCTTCCACCGTCTGCATGGACTGTGCGCCAGTGGGTGACGGAGGAAGCCCAACCGCCCGTGGTGACCCGATGCCCAGCAAATCTTCAGTCGAGACCTTGCGCGATCCGCGTGGCGCGAGCGGCACGAGCGACGCGTTGCTATAGGATCGACCGCTGCCACTCAGCGTACTGCCAAAGTGTCGCAGGATCCGGAAATACGACACATGAAGGTTCGTCGGGATGCCCTGGATATCAGCGCGCTTCTTGTGCTGGCTCGACTTGAAGGTCTTCTTTTGTTCGACCAAGTGCTCGCATAGCCGAATCATTTCGTTGACGTTGGCGATTTGCCTTTGCAAGGTCAGTACATGCGGGTGCAAAAACTGGAGCGACATTTCGCTTTCCAACGGGTTAGCCGACGGCGGCTCGGCGTCCTCAGCGAGCCGCTCGCGACGCGGACTCAGCACGGGGTCCGAGCCATCGCCAGTGAGTTCCGAAGCCGAATGCACCACGCGATTCGCGAGCAGGATATTCAGCCGCAGTTGAATTTGTCCGCACACGTCGTCATTGGTCGGCTGGCGAATGTCGAACCAATCCACGAGTGTTAGCGAATGCACCGAATGGGCTGTCTTGGTGGAAGAAGTCCCCTCTTCGCCTTCGTCGTTGCCTTCGTCTCCGTCTTCTCCTTCCCACACGATCATCTCTTCGACACTCATCTTGTCGCGTATGCTCTGGAGCGGGATCAGCACTTCGCCCAGCAGCTCATTGTCGAGCCCCGACATGATGCCGTAACTCTCATTGTAGACTTCCAAGCGAAGCCAGCCATCGAGCTCTCGGAACTGGTGCGACCGCGACGGCCGGTAAAAAAGGAACTGCTTGAGCTGGTTCACCGTCGACACTTCCACGCGACTGGGCAGCACCGGCGACACGTGTACTTTCGTGTTGGGTTTACCGTGTGGACAGCTCGCGACCGACTTGTTTGAGGAAAAGACGGGCGACGCCGTCTCATACTCGGTGTTGGTCTTGCCCACAATCTGTTCCTGCGTGCTGCCATTGCCGTCGCAGAACTTGACCACGACAAAGGGGTTCAATGTCGAGCTCTCGCCAGACTTGCTGTTCGAGTGGTTGCGCCCTCCGGCGACGGCACCAGCACCTTCGTTCCACGCCTTGTTTGCCTGAGTCTTGAGGCGGTTCATGATCCCCCCAGCTCCCCCCGTATTAGTCGGAAGTATTGACGGCCGCGTGTCAGTGGCAGAAGAAGAAGACGCGCCTTGACTACTCAGCCGCCGCCCACAAATGACCTGGACGCGGAACACGTCGTGGCCAAAGTTGAGCGCCTCGGCGTCGTCCTCGAAAAACCGGTTCTTCTTGCGGTTAAAGTTGTAACGCGCGCGCCACTCGTCGCACATTTGCTGTAGTTCGTAGTGGCACACCTTGAGCAGCTGCAACGGGATCTTTACGCTAAAGTCGACCTCGGCGGCCTCTTCAAGCGCGAGCTTGGGCGCGACAGCCTGCGTTTTTTCTTGATCTTCCTTCATGAGCGGGTAGAAGAGAAACGACTTGAAGACGCTGTGGTAGCCATCGAACAAATACGGCACAAGTGGGCCGATATTCGCGAATCGAACCTCTACGGTTGCACCGTCCATGACAGTCGAATGCACGGGCAGCGTGAGCCGCTGCTGGAAATTCCCGCTCGTCGCAACCGTGTACATTTCCTGGAACGTCGACTGGGCGTACCCAAAGAGCTGCGCATTCTTGTTGGACGTCGCGCCTTCCTCGGGGATCATGATCATGATCTGCACGTGGCGGTCGCGCATCGCGGCGGCGTGGCATTTCACGTAAAAGCCCACGGCGAAATGCGGGTTCCGCGACTTGCGCCGCTCGCTCCAGTAGGTTTCCGAGTCGAGCAACTCGGGCGGCGGCTTTTCTGATGCGTCTGGTACGGGCAACGCCTCGTATCCAGGCAGCGGGAACTCTCTTGTGATGCGCACTTCAACACTGACGTCGGTGGGGGGCTTGCCGCGCGGTGACTTGCTCGTCTTGGACGGCTGTGAGAGCATACTGAGTGCGCCGCGCATGAGCGTCTGCGCCGTGCGCGTCGTCGGCTGGATCGAGTTGCCGTCCACGCCCATGCACGACACAAAGAAGTAGAGACCGAGAGGTTTGTCCGAAGGCTTGAGCGTCGGCTGCGGCGTCTTCACAGTCGCTGGCGACTCTCTCGTCACAAGCGAAGGAAAGATATCGCCGTCGTCTTTTACAGGAAAGGATGACGCCGGCGACGGCTCGGCGCTCGCCACGATCGCAAACGGATCCGTCGCATGATTGAACGCAAACGGATCATCCGTCAGCGACAGCGTGGGTACGGTCGCGACAGGCGAGTCGCCAAAGTCAATGAGGTTGGGACTCGACGGCGCGGCCATGGTTTTGGGCGGCTTCTAGAGACTGCAGGAGGCTCGGAAGACCGCGATTCGGCGCAGGAGACGCTCGCTGATCACGTGAGCTACACGGACAAGTGTCTGTAGCGCGTAGAGGATCTTTAGGAGGGGAGGGACGCGGCCGGCAAGGAAGCCTTCAGCCGCTTTTGCTGATTGGGACTTTCCTATTATGATGGCCGCCCTTCGTCAGCTAAGGTCTTCAAGTCGCTCGTCAGTTACCAAAGTCCATATACCGGTTAAAAACCGGTACCTCAGCAACGTGGTCCACACGAGGTTACTCCAATGAAGCAACATTGACTGGGCAATGTTGCAGATTGAGAGTGCCACGTGTCTCGACGAACGGAGCGATGGGGAAATGGCGCTATTGCATTGATGACAATTAGCTCTGGCCACCACGCCATGTACACATTTCCTTGGAGACAACCAAGTATTGAATTACGTTGTATATGGACGTCACCCCGCCAGCGAGCTTACGGGAAGCTGCTCTCGCTAGAAGCAAGCGGGTGGCAGTTTACTGAATGGCGACCCACTCGGCCTCCGGGAGCTCCCCCGAGTCCTTGATCACGACCTGCTCGCTGGGCGTGCCACCGCCCGAGCCCACAGCCTCGACGGCCTTGATGATATCCATGCCGCTGATCACACGACCAAACACGACGTGACGGCCATCGAGCCACGAGGTCTTGACCGTGCAAATGAAGAACTGCGAGCCGTTCGTGTTGGCGCCAGCGTTGGCCATGCTGAGCACGCCCTCGCCCGTGTGCTTGAGCTTGAAGTTCTCATCCTCAAACTTCTCGCCGTAGATCGACTCGCCGCCCATGCCGTTGCCATCCGTAAAGTCACCCTACGGCAGTACACCCCATGAGAATAAGATCGAGATCTTTCAGTAAGACATTGCAAAAAGTACGTACGCCCTGGATCATAAAGTTGGGGATAATGCGGTGGAACGAGCTGCCCTTGTAGTGGAGCGGCTTGCCCTTCTTGCCCATGCCCTTCTCGCCCGTGCAGAGCGCGCGAAAGTTTTCGACTGTCTTGGGCACAGTCTTGCCGTAGAGTCCCATGACAACGCGACCAGCATCCTTGTCGCCGATCTTGATGTCAAAAAAGACCTGGGACGTAATCTTGGGGCCCTTTCCGGCCTCCACAGCGACCGCCACGCACAGCGCGAGCGCGAGCAGCACGCGCACGATCTTGCTCGCCATCTTCAATTACCAAGCGATGGATTCTTGGGAAATGAATGACCAATGCTCGTTTTACAGGGGAAAATATCCATGAAAGGATGGGCAGTACTTTTTACAAGTGCTGCGATTTTTACATGGTAGCGATCTTTAGAGTATTTACGGGTATAGAAACTTCAAGCTGACCCCTCGAGGTTCGAATACAAGGTATGTTGGCTTGCATAAGTAGGTGGTTCCGGTAAAACGTAGCCATGTGGAGTGATGAGTGGGTTCGAGGCACGAGCGTTCCGCAGGAGGTATCGTAATCTTCACGTTACGGAGCACGGCTCCGACGGCGCAATTGATGTGAGAATATATCTGTGAATATTGCTCATTTAGTTAATCGCGGATGTGGCCGCCCACAAGATATGCACGCAACGGTGGTGATCTCAGGGAAACAAGAAGCCGCCCCATGTCGTTGATGCCGCCTTGTCCTCCGCTGGGGCTACCGTGAGCGGTACTACGTAGTATTGCCTTCACTGAAGCTGTCATTGCCGCCTCCTGTCCACCGGGCTGTCGCCGATGCATGACATGTTTTGATGATCACTTCCAATGTAGTGTTGATGGAACCTGCCTTAGCACCACCGCCATCACCGCCACCACTGCTCATCTAGACTAGCACGGATCTTCGCAACATCTAGAGAACGAAGGACAGATGCGTCCAAATACCGCATCCATTCGCTCGCAACTCGCTCCCTGACATCTACCCTTTCACACTGACTGCTTAGAATGAGTGTCTAGTGTCTCCGAAAATAAAGCTTCTGTATTGTCAACTAGCCATGATCACTATGCCAACCACACATCACAAGCATTTCCCCCGGAAACAACCATGAACATGGACAACAAACCACCATGCAGTTCATGAGCTGCTCGCGTTCACTGCAGCGAGTGGGGAGTTTACTCGGCGTCGACCCAGTCGGCCTTCGCGAGTTCTCCCGAGTTCTTGATCACGACCTCCTCGCTGGGTGCGCCGCCGCCCGAGCCCACTGCCTCGACAGCCTTGATGATGTCCATGCCGCTGATCACATGACCAAACACTACGTGACGGCCGTCGAGCCACGAGGTCTTGACCGTGCAGATGAAGAACTGCGAGCCGTTCGTGTCGGGGCCGGAGTTGGCCATACTGAGCACGCCAGCGCCCGTGTGTTGGAGATCAAAGTTCTCATCCGGGAACTTGGCGCCGTAGATCGACTCGCCACCCCTGCCATTGCCGTCCGTAAAGTCACCCTACAAATTGTATACCCCTTCAACATAAGCTAGAGATCTTTGCGCCAAGCTCACACTACGTGAAGGATACGTACGCCCTGGATCATGAAGCCGGGGATAATGCGGTGGAACGAGCTGCCCTTGTAGTGGAGCGGCTTGCCCTTCTTGCCCATGCCCTTCTCGCCCGTGCAGAGCGCGCGAAAGTTCTCGACCGTCTGAGGCACGTTCTTACCGTAGAGTCCCATGACGACGCGGCCGGCGCTCTTGCCGCCGATCGTAATGTCAAAGAAGACTTGGTTCGTGACTTCACCCGGAGCCGCCCCCATAGCGACCGCCACGCACAGCGCGAGCGCGAGCAGCACGCGCACGACCTTACTCGCCATCTTCAAATACCGACGGACGAATGAACTGGAGAGTGAATCGAATACTCAAGTGGATGCAGCTTGAACAGAGGGAATAACGGAAGGAGTCAGCAGTACGGTACACTGCTGACTCCCATCAGTTGGAGATGGGTGGCACTTTTTACAACACGAAGACTTTTTACATTGTCATCAGGTGTATTTACGAGTGTGGCGATGATCAAAAGAAGCCATAAAGGTGTCAAAAGTAGGTAGATATGCTTCAAGTGTAGCCATTTCCTAATGGAAGAAGAATCACGAAAATGACTTGATGCACTCTCAAAACTCAACCACCCATCTTCAACTCCACGCAAGTTGACTAATAGCTCTATCACGCTCCAGTCGAAGAAGGCCAAGAACCACGAGCTCAGCGTTGCACAGCAAGAGGAGTCAAAAGGATCGCCGCCAGTTTCCGCCCCCACGATGGCGTCTTCTCGCTCAGGTCGTCGCCATTCGTGGCGACTTTGCTTGCCGCTTTCTGTACTTCCTCGCTGACTTGGCTCGCCATCTCATGTACAATGGCGCTATCTGTCGGGGAGACCATGTGAATAACCGCGTCTAGCTCGAGCCTCCATCGGTCGTGATCCCACGACGCCAGAAAGCAAAGACAGCCCACGATCTGCGCCCACAAGACGCGATGGTCCACGGGCTTTTCGTCCATCGATAGCGGATCTGGCGAGGCCTCAGACGTAAAGAACGCGAGCACCACACGCTCCGTGAGCAGCCGCAGCGTCGCTGGAGAGGCCGCCATCGTCAGGTTGCCATTGACACGCAACACGGCCTCAATGACGCACGCGAGGCGAGAGTACATCTCTTGCTGATCATCTGTCAGCGCATCGCGGAGGCGGTGTTGTACGTTGCCAACACGCATAGCACGATCACTCGCATGGGAAACCAGCCAGCGAATCGTAGGTGTCTGGGTGGCGAGCGTCGGCAGCTGAAACTGGATCGAGACGTGACTCTCCTCCGCACCCACAGCGGTGATGTTCACAGCGCCACAGCTTTGGATCGCTGCCACAACATCTTCGATGCAACAATCCACTGCCACAGTTGTTGTTATCTCCACAGTGGATGACGGGTGAGTCCACAAAGCCGCATCCACTCGCTCGACGCTTGCATCGTGAATGCCACACATTACCAGTGCGTGCTCCGCAATCTCGATCGCCGTCTGAACCGTGAAACAGGCCGCTTCGGTGGGACCTACTCCCATCGCATCCATCGCACGCGTGAGACTTGCATCGAGAGCCGGTGCGAGGCGAGACATTAGATCTTGTCCGTCAAGACAAGGAAGCCGCTGGACTGACAGACCCCCTTCCGAGCTGATGGATTCGTTGGCCATAACCAACGACCTCTGCGTAGTGAGTACGGTCACACGTGTTGCCGTTTGTCGTATCGTTTCCAGCTTGGGCGCCAGCGCCTCTCCTTTTTTCGTGAACAGCACCGTATCAAACTGCAGGGGGTTAGACATCCACGCTGGCGAGAGCCACGTGTGCAAAGCCGCAATCAGCTCAGTCTCGAAAGTCATCCCAATCTCCTCGACGTTCCGGACGACCACCACACGATGCGTCGTTGCCTGCGCACCCGAGCAGTGCCACACGAGCTCATGGCGCAAGAGAATGCGTTCGATAGTCTCATTTGGACCTGTTCGGAGGAGCTCCGAGGCGGCCACGTCAAGCACCACCAGTGAGTCCATAGGTGGAGACCCACTGGACACAATGTCGTCTGTCGAGTCTCCCGCCGTTGGTGGCTGTTTAATCTGGTGGTGAAACGGTGACGCCAGCGTGACGAGCTTGCGGTTCTGCACCATGAGTGCGATTCCGAGTGTTGCTTCAAATTCCCATGCGTCCACCACGGGCGTGCGCGTGGCTCGCGGATCCTCAAGGAGCTCGTTCGAATAGAAGGCGCTGACACCCTCCGCCGTCGAGACGGTGACGTGTGGGATCTTGTTGTGGCACTTGAGCGGCAGTCGGTCGTCCAGCTTGATCTGCAGCGCCTGACCTTTGCTATCTTCCACGACACTGACGACGCGGACTTTGAATTTCCTGCCGATGGGGGCCTGCCGAATGTACTGCGTGGTCGGGCGAAAGAAGAGCGTAATGTGTTCCGCAATTACGTTCTCGTGCCGTGGCCCCACACGTGACAATACCTCGTTGCGGGTGTGTGAGTCGATGAAGAGGCCAACGTACGCGACGTATTGATTCAGCGGATTCCGTGTCACGGGATTCACGAGCACGAGTGGGTCTTGGAATTGCGGGTCGAACTTGATCGCGCGATCGTCGGCTTCCCACCGCAAGTACATGGCCTGGACCTTGGCAACACTGACGCCATGGGAGTTGCGCTGCGCCATGCGACTGCACGTGAGCACATCTGGACAGTACATTTCAAGAATGTGAAGCTGCGCGCCTTGCTCGACAGCGGTTTGCTCATACGGCTCGTACTCCCACCGCTGCGTGTGGGTATTGTCGACAACGACCACGGCCGCTTCCCTGCCTGCCAACGCCTCACGAAACGTTCGCTGCGACATCTCGTGGGCCTTGCCAATGCCCTTGACGTCAAAGTGGTACCCGCGCGGGGTCTCAAAGTATACGTCGGCCGAGCACACTACTGCCTTCGCATGTCGCGCTTGGCAGATCGCGACGACTTCACGGCCGAGTGAGCTCTTGCCGCTGCCAGGAATGCCGCGCAACACCACGACGTGGATACGACCCGACTGGGCGTGGTCCTCTAGCATCGCACCGATCACAGATACCAACTGCGGATGGCGCAGTCGAGCGAGAGGATCTTGTTCCGAACGCACCCGTGGTAATATGACGCGTTGGATCCACTCGGCTGGGGAATCACTCGCCGTCGTCGTCATCGAGGGTGCCACGACAATAGCATGCCACGGCACAATCTTGCGCGTATTGATCGCCACAGAATCCAGATGCAATCGCACGAGCACACGGTCCTTCAGGAGCGATCGCACACTGAGACCGAGGCTTTGCAGCCGTAGCAGCAGCGTCGTCGCCAAGCTGTGGACGCTGTTGACGGCACTGGGCGAGAACTGCAGCTCCGGTTTGGCCGACGAGCCAAACACCATACATTCGAGCGTGTCTTCCACTTTGTCGCTGCTGGGATCACGAGATGATCGTGTTGGTCGCTGGAGACGCTCGACCACGCGCTGTAGCTCGACGAGTTCTTGCCACGAGTTCACACTGCACTCGAGCAGCGGTAGTCGCGGGGTCGGAGTATCCGCAGCCGATTTGGGATCGAGAGTAATCTCTAGCGAGATCTCAACCGGCAGTAAGCTGTCTTGGATGCTGCGCTGGATCTGCGCAGGCGTCGGCTCGGCCCACGCGCCTGGCTTCTTGGAGCTTTTATTCTTGTAAAGCGGTTTAGCTGGCGCTGCACTTGCCGAGCCAGCAGCATTCGTGCTATGACCGGAAGAACTGCGACGCATCATGATCCGCAAAGAGAGAGAGATGGAGATGCGATGGGAGGCGGTGGCGGGGCGATTGGGAGTCACTTGCCCTTGGAGCTGCTCGTTCGTTGGCGACACACAATTCCGGATCCCGTTGGGCGTCGTGAAGACCATCACTCACGAAAAAGAGAAAAAACAATATTTGGCAGTTTCAGACCACACATAAATAAACCAAGTGAAGTGTTGAAAACACAAGTGTTTTATTCGAAGTTAGAACCCTTCACTCACCATTGGAACATGGCTCCACTCCAAATCCAATTCAGCCCCACTGTGCGACAGTCTGGCTGTCACGTTTCAGCAGCGCAGCTACAGGTACAGGGCTGGAGCTTCTGGCGTGGGCTCTGATTCTCTGTGTTGTCGCCCACTCCCTGTGCTGAGGAGTCTGCGCCGACCGCTCGCGCGACCGCGTGCATAATCTCTTCCGTGAACTCGGGCGACGTCGAAGAAGTCGCCACGCTCGACGATATTGACCCCCACGTGGATGACGACTCAATGCTGGTTGTAATCTCCGCTAACGGAGCCGCCTGCTTGCTGGTCTCCTCCTGTGCGTCCCGATACTGCAAAAGCTTCTCTGCAAGACTCATGAGCGTTGGCGGCTCCGGCAGTCGCCCCATGTCCTTGACAAACACCGCGTATTGTGATCCCTTGAGCGACCGCAGCAGCGTCATGGCCTGAATGTGATCCTCCACCGAGAACCCCATGATCGCCAGTTCGTTGACGCGCGATCCAAGACTCGCAATGTGCTCGTCAAGAGACGTCTGCGTCTCATCCCATCGCGCATCGAAATACGCAAACGCCTTATCCATCACACTGCCATACGCTTGGCCACGGTACTTCTCCTCCAGCACGTTCCACAGGTTGGAGGGCAACGCGGTCAGCAGCAGCTCGCGCACGACATGGGGCTCGAGAGCATCGACGATCACGCGACTTGCTTGCCGTCTCGCTGTCGCCAATGATCGCGAGGACGACGCATCAGCATCCTTTGCTTTCTCTGGCTCAGGAAAGAACGGCCACAAGCCCAGCTTTTGCAATCGCTCTTGTATGTCCTGTGCCCAAGAATGGTGGTTCGGCCCGCTGAGCTTCGGCGACATCGATCTTCGTTTGACAGATGACTTGAGCAAGTGTGGATGGCTCACACTTGCGAAGGCCTAGAGCCGCGGGTCGCAGCAACTTTCTCCTCTTTCTCAGCCGGGCATAGGAACTGAGCCACAGTTGAAGACCCAGAATGGGACACGAGACAATCACTCTGCAATGTAGCCATGTTGGCCTCCACAATTCTGTGGACCACACCACCATGACCTTCTCGTCAAATCACCCGTCAGGCTGGGTGCGGTCCATCGCAATCGCGCCCGTCCAGACCGAGGAAGGAAGCAGACACGCCGTCCGTGGAGACACATGGTGAGCGTGCGGGAAGCCATCGCCTTTGGCGCGCTCTTTGGCGTGCCGTGCGTGTGGATCCTGTGGGAATGCGTGCGCGACCCGTCGCTCTTTGCGCTCCACCCGGCGCTCAACGCCGTCGCCTTCCTCCTGTGCACGCCCGCGTACGGCGCTTTTGCGTCTCTCCACGAATACCCTTTGGTGAGACTGACTCGCTACTGCTTTCCCCTCTGTGGACAGCGCGTTGTTTGTGATGCTGGAGCGGAAACAATCCAAAAACTACAAGACACGGTTCGTTTACGTTCCTATCGAGATCGCTATGGTTAGCGGATCCCATGCTGAGACCGACTCTCGTTCACAGTGTGCTGCTCACGAAAACGCACCTCACGCTCCACGTGATCGCGGGTGTGCTCATGGTCGTCGCCGGCGCAGCTGCGTTCCAGACCAAGCGCGTGTTTGAGAAACCGCATTTCCGAAGCGTTCACTCGTGGGCGGCGCTCGCGACCAGCAGCTTTTTCCTTCTCAATATTCTCCAGGGACTCGTGCTCACGCTCGAAAAGACGCCGCGCAATTGGCAGTGGAAAGACGAGACCCACGTGCTTGTTGGCACGCTTGTGTACATTGGCCAGAGTACGTCGTTTGAAGTACTCTACACAGAGAGAGTATCAATTATTCACCCTGTGATGTGCTTGTTCGAATACCGCAGCCGTGACGCTTGTGCTCGGTCTCTACACGGGGTCGTGGGGAAACGGTCATCTCGGTCGTGAGCGGCAGCAGCATTTGACCATCACGATCTCGCTCGCGCACGTCGTTTTGCTGGGCAAGGCATTGATCGCATCCCGTCCGAATCGCTCGATGGCTGCGAAGCTCCACACCGGCAAAGCCACCTGAGTCAAACATCGATGGCCGCGGTGGGACTCGGACGCTGTGGAAATTATCGCGACGTCAGTCGGCCCTGTCTTTATGGGAAGACCTTTCAAAGAGCGTCTTCCCATCAATCTCTCACCATCAAATCATCTCTTTCTTTCGATCTGGGTTGCACACGCACTGTCCCAGGGAGTGTTCTCTGTCTTCTGCCTCTGTCTCTGTCCCTCTCCCTCTGTTCTTCCTTATCGCCTTCTTATCGCCTCATCATTCCCCGAAATTCACCGGACAGCTCAAGAACGACTCGTCCAGCTGCGCGACCGGCTCGGTTCCTACGACCATGCGGCTACCAGTTACGATCCAGATTGAGCACGCAACCTTCACGACCACGCATGCACGTCAACGTTCACGTCACCACGATGTCGACGCGACTGGCATGGCACAGCGAAGATGACGACTTTCCCCCCATCCAGTTGCTTGAGCCGTTTTTTTGTGGCCTCGCTCGCAACTACGGGCTTTACTTACCGATGCCGCGGGGACAGATCGGGAATGCCGGACCGCTGGTGCCGATGCCCCGTGCACTTCTTTGACCCGGCGACGCACACGGTGGCACTGCGAGATCATTGGAACGTACCGACGACGTGGCACCCGAGAGGTTATGACGCGATCTATATGGACGCTGACGCCACCCCTTCCAACACGGCACCTTCCGACACGAGGGTAAAATGCAGTCTCGAGTTTGTGCAACTCACACGTGCGGCTACCCACGGTTTTCGGTCCAAGCCATTCTCCACTCTTCTCGAGCGGGTCTGCTTTGATAAAGATGGAGTGCACTGTTCGCGTCATGGGTCTGAAGGGCGCACCAAGCGAGTTTGACCACATGTGATAAGTTTCCACTTGTGATGGAGTCCGATGAAGACGAGCAGTTGGTATCTTGTGTTGAGAAGCATCCGTGATAATATGAGATCTCATAAATCATATCTGAATTGTTTCAAACCGAGCCCAGCCATATGGCTTGGTTCATGTTTCTAGAGATTCAGCATCCGTGGGTCTGGGGATACAGCGCCTCAAAGTGGCTGCGCCCAATGCCGAAGATAACGGTGTCTCTTGCGCACAATTATAATAACGCGGCGCGGCCGTGCCCTTAAGGCCATGTACTCCATTACAATGAAAGAAGAAGCTACCCGGGATGCACATCCGTGGCTAACATCGAGAAAGTGCAAATCGAGCACGCTTCGCTCGGCTTCTAAAGCCTAGCAACATTAATACCTCTGTTTCCAACAAAACAGGGAGGCACGCTGCTTACGGCCGACAGTACCGTCTCCAGGACGCCCAAGATCGGATGCATAGACATCAGCGCGGCCGAGCCGCACGCGTTTAAATTCTACCGTATGCACTTGACCACCAGTGCAAACTTCTCCTTTGTGTCGTAAGGACCTCGGAGGTGTGGTCATTGTGCATATCAGGCCATCACCATCCGCGAAACCAACAGCGACAAACAAACAAAACCGAGTACACCGGCGTCATCAAGGTGCGCACCAACAGAAATTGTTTCTCCTCAACATTGCAGGGAGCCAAGCAGAGTATCAGGGCCTGAGCGGTTCCACGACGCCATCCATTGCCCAGACTCGAAGTACGACTCTTCTCCGCCGAGAAACCAATGCCTTGTCCTGCTCCCATGCGGAAGCGCGCCGACTTACCGACTAACCGTAAATGCATCACGTGTAGGCCCAGAACAAAATGGCGAACTCTCGGGGCGGGACTCAGGTGAGCCTGATACAAATCAAACGGGTCGGATCCGACAGATCGGCCAAATGGGTCAACCCGTATTGTCATTCGCTGCAACATAGGAGCGGAGTGAACCCATCCGAAACGGAGACGATTGAACGACAGAGCGACAGGGGCCAGACTAGTTGGAGTATTATTGGACAAAACAGTCTACATGGGGACAAATCAGGGCGACCAAACGATAAGATTTCTACCAATAAATATTCGCCAAGGATTGAAAGAGGCAGAAATGTACCCACACTCGGCTTCCACTCGGAACTGTCGTTGCAACACACACGCACACGCACTGCGGTCTGCCGAGGCCAGAATGTGGTCGCGCGGCTGAAGACATCATGTGGCCGCGCGGATGAGGACTGTGAGTGGCCGCGCGGATGAGAACTGTGTGTGTCCGCGCGGACGAGAACAATGTGTGGCCGCGCACCACAGCAGCAACCACTCGTCGGTGGGACGATCGCAACCACGCTCATGTATCCGCCCCACTCTTCAACTTTTCTCCGACCCCGCAAGCACCGCTCCGCAAGCCTCCGCAAGCACGCCCCCAAGGGAGAGACAGCAGAAGGCGAGAATGTCAGGGTGGCTTAACGTCCGCTTGGTCAGCGAAGGAGCCGTCGTGGACGTGAGCAGCGAGGTTGAACAAGTCGAAACCGATGTTGGCCAACTCAGGACTGCAGTGAGCGCGCAGTGCCGCGTTGCGGACGGCACGACAAAGAGCGCTTCGGCGTTCGGTGAGACCCATGGGAAGGACGTCCAAGAAGCCAGGAAGCGACCGGCGAATGAAGTTGCCGGTGGAGGCGACGTGCACGACCCCCTCATCATTCCAGTGAAGCGCGTAAGACTCAGCAGCACACTGGTGAGCGTCAACGTACAACCCGCGGAGTCAACAACGCCAGTACAGTGGCAATGCGAAGAAGGCAGCTTCCCGCCAATCGACACGACCGCGAATGTTGTGCGCGTCCCCTCGAGATACCTCAAATTCTCGAGCGTGGAGGCGCTGCGACGTTCCGAGGATCTTCTGCTCTACAAGCGTCCGGCACTACTGCAACAGTGGAAGACGATCACGCGGGACGCAATGCAGCGCGCCTCGGTCTTGTCGATTGTCGGTGCGCCGGGCCCCGGCAAGTCGTGTGCCGCCTTCGCGTTTGCCTGTGGCCTCGTGGACCGCACCATATGGATCGTGGTGTGGCTTCATTTTGTGGCTCGTGGTGATGGCTTTTGCTGTATCAAGTTTCACGGCGACACCAAGGCAACTGCCAAGTGGACGCGTTCTTTTTGGCAGTCGAAGCATCAAAGCGAGTTCAATGAGACTCTCTTCGGCGTGCCCAAAAACGAGACGCGCCCCGTGGTCGTGTTCATGGATGGTTACGTCGACGAAGAGGAAGCTTGTGTATCTTGCTTTTGTGCTCTCAAAGCATGGAGCTGGGATAACCCGACACGTCGACGCCTCGTGTCTGTGACCTCGATGACCTCAGTTTCAGCGGTCAAGACGCACGTGCAGATTGCTCGCCATGCCACTCAACCGCTACCAGACTCAGAGGAGTGTCGCTCACAGTCACAGTCATCGGTTATGAAAGAATCGGAAGACAGTGACATTTACGATGAAGACCGCGAAGACGAGGTGCTATTTTATCTCACATCGTGGACGCTCAATGAGCACTACGGAACCGTCAAAGAGTACGAATTCTTCTGCTCCGTCGCAACGGCGCTGGGCGTAGATGTGTGTGATACCATGGCTCAGATCTCGGCGACGAAGCGCAAGAAGCTTGTGAACGACAAGTACCGTGTGGCGGGTGGCTCTGCCAGTGACTTCATCCAGAGGCGACGCAAAATCTGCTGCGAGAGTGGCTTCATCCAGTGGCGTCGCGAAGTCAACAGCGACAGTGAGTTCATCCAGAGGCGACGCGAAGTCTACTGTGCATTACGGGGTGCTGTATGTTCAAGTAACTCGCTCCAACAAGCACGGATACAAACCTGAACCATTCAAGAAGCTTTTGCAGAGCCTACGGGTTTCAACTACACAAGTGCCAGTCAGCTCGGCAGCGGGAGCTGTACCCCCCAAAGGCACTTCTCGTCTCCGCTCCGTCTCATTATATTATGTCGTGCCGCATGATCGGCGTAAAACGTTCAAGCTCCCAGTTACTGTTGAGAAGCTCAAGAACGAAGTGCTTGCGGCCGCGTTTCCCGGTAGATGGAGTGACATTGAATGCGACATTTGCGTCGCCGGGACTGATTATCGTCGTTGCGAATCTTCTCCCGTCAGTGGCGACGAAGTTGGCCACACAGACTTCTCCCAGTATTCAGAACACAGCAAGCGAAGTGGGCTATATCTCAGGCTCGATTTACAGTCGCATCAAGGAATGAGGAGGAATGAGTCATTATGATGAACGTGCGTGAAAACCCATTTTGGCGCGCCATGCGTGGATCCTGTGGGAATATGTGCGCTGCCCGCCGCTCTTTGCGCTCCACTCAGCCGCTGCCTTCTAATGCGCACGCCTCGTACGGCGCTTTGCACCTCTCACCTCGTATCCATTGTTGGAACTGATTTCTCCGTCGTGAACTGCGCGTGGCGCTGGAAGAAACAATCCAAGCAGTGCAAGACACGGTACACTGTCATTTAACTATGATTTCAGGTCCAATACTGAAGCTCACTGTCGCACTTCACAGTCGCTACTGTGCTAGTGAGCATCGTCGGCAAGGCCGTATGGCGCAATACTACCTGCGCCAGAGACCTAGAGACTGTGGTCTCTGCATCAATCTCCCATCATCACATTTTCTTTCTTTTGCTCGCACCGTCCCAGTCAGTGCTCTCTCTCTCTCTCTTTCCCTCTCCCTCTCTCCCTCTCTCCCTCTCTTCTTTCTCTTTCTCTGTCTCTGTCTCTGTCTCTGTTTATCTTCTCGCCCCCTCATTTTCCGAAATTCATCGGACAGCTCAAGAACTACACGTAACCTACACCATCTCTTCGAAAATGCAGATTCCACTCGTGATTGAGCACGCAACCGTTACGGCCACGCATGTCCACGTCAACGCTGATGCTGTGGTTATGGCGACGCGACGACTTTCCTCCCATCGATACAACGGACTTCGTCGTCCGGATTCCAGCGAGATTCCTCACGCACTCTGGCCTGAAGCCACCCAATCGCGCCGCCGATCTGCTGCTGTACAAGCGACAGGCGATGGAGCAACAGTGGCAGGCGATCCAGAGAGACACTATTCAGCGCTCGTCGGTCCTGTCGATCGTCGGTGCACCGGGCTCAGGCAAGCCGTGTGGCGCCTATGCGTTTGCATGTGGTCTCGTGGATCGCACCAAGTGGATTGTCGTGTGGCTGCATTTCGTGCCACGTGGTGACGGCTTTCTCTGTGTCAAACTGGATGGGAATTCCAAGACGACTGCCAAGTGGATGCCTAACGGTGACCACTGGGATCCACAAACGCTGTTTGGCGTGGCGGAGCACGAGACGCGTGGCCTCGTGGTGTTTGTCGATGGCTATTCAGACGACGAGAAGACGTGCGTCTCGACCTTCAACGCGTTGAAGGCGTGGAGCTGGGAGGACACGAACCGCCGCCGACTCGTGTGTGTGGCCTCGGCGGCGTCGGTTGCAATGTGGAGGCGGTCAATCGCGATTGCACACCATGACGAGTCTATGCTGCTTGGAGAAGAGATCTCGAAGGAGACGATGACAATGGAGGACACGAGTGGTGCGGACTTCTGCAGCGAGAGCGACCGTGAGGGGCTGTTTCGCCTCATGTCGTGGAGGCTCGAAGAATATTACCAAGCGGTGGAAAGCGACGAGCTCTACGGTACAGTTGCCACGGCCTTGCGGTCCACGCTTGTCATCACGGATACCTTTAGCGGGTTCCAGTGGTGCCCTTTGGCAACCCGAAGACCGGCACCGAATCCGCCGTAATGCCCCGACAGCAGTGGTGTCAATTGAAGCTCGCCGAACCCTCGTGGATATCAAGTACCGTCTTGCGGCCGGCTCCGCGGCGATGATGTTTACGCTTTCGACGCGTCAGATTGTGAGCATCCTGGAGAGGGCACTGTCTGCGGTAGGCAATGTGCGCGACTTGCTCTCCGGCTCGATCCTGTCGAGTGCGGTGGCGCATGCGTTGTTAGCGTGGTATGACGGCGACGGGAATGCCACGGGCACGCGCCCGCGTCTTGTGAGTGCGCTTTCAGCACGGCTGGTCGCGACCATTGTGGTCCCTGCTGCGATCAACGAGTTTAAATTGGCGTTCGCCGTGAACCCGTCGATGGAGAGTCGCGAACTTTTATCGGGATCTCCCAAGCAGCGTGCACTTCTTTGACCCGGAGACGCACACGGTAACACTGCGAGATGGTTGGAACATACCGACGACATGGCATCCGAGTGGTTGTGACGCGATCGGTGTGAACGGGGTCTATGTCGATAAGAAGAGGGTGGGATGCCGCCTCAAATATATGCAAGTCGCGAGTGCGGATACCCACGGGTTTCAATTCAAGCCTTATCGCGCACTTCTCGAGCGGCTCTGCGCTATCACTACGAGCAGCGGAGAGACTGTGACCGAGCCAGTGCGTCAGGTCACCATGTCGTACGTGGTGCCGCTTGGCCGAGTTTGGGCATTTTGCGCGCCCGTAACCCGAGCACAAGTTCAGGAGCAGGTTGTGGCGATCATGTTTCCCGGCAGGCATACAGAGATCGAGTGTAGTGTGTGCGTCATGGGCCTGAAGGGCGCGCCTGGTGAATTTCACTACAAGTGGTGACCCAGAGCTGACGAGAGCAACCACAGGCGATGAGAAAGACATCCTGGCTTCCTTAATGTTGCGTACAGATAATGTTTGTGACGATGTTGTCTGAGAACGGTTGTGCATTCCGAAGATGGCGAAACCGATGAAAATTCTTCACTGCAACTGTATGAAGTGCTTCAGCGCGCGCAACCTCGGTATCCCTCAATCGCTGAAAAACTACGTCCAGCACTTCAGACCCACGTAGCCGGTCCATCGATGCGGCGCGGCCTTGCTTTCCCCCACGAAAAACACGGGCGTGTCGCCGTCACTGCCGGTGTTACAGCACACGCTTCGCCAGTCGCGGCAGTGCTGACTGATGTGGCGGTGCAGTCGCTTTGCATTGCCGAGTGAGCAGCCCGGGAAACCAAACGCTTCCTCCTCATCAAAGCTTCCGTTCTCTCTGTCATCGTCGTCGGCGCCTTGCTCGGCAGTAGCCTTCTCGAATGCGTCAGGCTCGGTGAACCCTTTCCACTTCTCTCCGATACCGCGGCCCCAGTCCCAGAAGTGAGGGACGTACCCGAACGTCTTCAACACGTAGAAGCGGTGGAATGCTGAGCTTGAGTCCGCTTCGGCCGGCGCTGCGAGGTACTTGTAGCACTCACTCGAACCTTCCCCGCCAGTGGACATGTCGTCGCCATGAGGGAGCTGCAGTAAACGTACGAGATCGCCAAACAGCGTGAACGCGTCTTCTGATTCTGGCCACGCGCCCTCGGGAGGCTGCTGCTGGAGCATTGTGAGAAATCCGTACTGGCTCGGGCGGTGGTAGATGCCGAGCGCCTCCCAACTAACGATATCCTCTTCGAGGTAATTTGGCGGCATGTCATGGTACCGTCCACGCATGGCTACCAGCAGAGGGTTTTGCTCTGTCGCCTTGTCAGTCTCCCCTCCCTCGTCCTCTTCGTCACTTGGGATGTCGAGTCCATGTTCCTCGATGAAGTTCTCGGCGTTGAAGCCGGGCTGAGTCAAGAAGTCGAAGCTCTGCAGTACCAGTCGGCGCCACAGCGCCGCGTTCTCTCGTGGGTGGAGCAGCGCCGCCAGCTTCTTGCTCACAAGTCGCAGGTGCAGCAGTGTCTGCCACGTCGCCGTGACCTCCGAGACCGCGGCCATGTGCTGCTTCTCCTCGCTGATTTCAAGGTCCCTGGGAATGGGCAGAAACTCAATGATGCTGGTCCAGATCGCGTCGTCCATCTCCGCGACAGCTCTTGCGGCCGACATGCCTGGCGTAGAAGCCGGGCCGAGAGCCTGGCGCTTGGGGCTGCGCGGTTCACGGATCTCGTCCATGGCTTGTTGCTGTGGGAGTCGCGGTGCAGGTTGGAAGTCGGCGGGGCGTGACTATTGGCCTCCTGATATTTTATACACAATCAAAATAGACACTCATATCGGATCAATGATGAACGTAAATCTGAACTTACTAGGGCTAGGTTACTATAAATCTAGCCACGCCCCAGACGGTGGTGCCTAAAATTTCTAGTAACCTAACCCTTGGATTCACTCAGCTTCAAAACTGAGTGAATCCACCCTTGTGGACTCCGAAAAAGCCTTAGGTCCCCAAAATCAAATCCGAAATAGCTAAATCGAAGTCCGAAATAAAGTAAATATGAGTGGAAGCTGTATCTAGGAGTAACAAATCGGACATAAGTGATGATTTCGAGCGGCCAAAATCTTGTGAGTTCCACAATATCTATTCCTAATAGATTGGGTTACTGTAGTGACTCACTATGTTGAAGAACTGATACAGCAGTTTTTTTTTTGTAACACACTTGTCGGTAAAAACACACGGGAGCTTTGGTCGTCCCAGCCAGCCGACGCTGAAACCCCTTCGGCCTGAACAGCTCAGGCTGAAGCAGTGTGTACCAGTAGGTGCTGTTGAGTTGCTAAACTTACTGTTAAATCAGCCAAGACTCAAGAAGTGCATCCTGACGGCTAATGACCGGGGCGACACTGATGCTCTTCCTTTTGTTGTACGCAGACTTAGCGTGATGGTGATGAAGCTGAAGCAATAAATGTACCGGTCTTAGTAGCTTCAAAAAGCGTTGAGAGTACTGAAGAAGAACTATGTCCAGCACTTCAGACCAAAGTACCCAGTCCATCGATGCGGCGCCGCCTTGCTCTCCCCCACGAAGAACACGGGTGTGTATCCATCCGAGTTGCTGTTGCAGCACACACTGCGATAGTCGCGGCAGTGCTGGCGGATGTGGCGGAACAGCCGTTTCGCGTCACGCAGTGTACATCCGGGAAAATCGAACTCTTCGTCCTCCTCAAAGTCTTGATCTTCTTCGCTGTCTTCATCTTCTTCATTGCATTCTTCATCCTCCTCGGAGTCTTCTTCGTCTTCTTCATCGCACTCTTCATCGCACTCTTCATCCTCTTCAAAGTCTTTTTCTTCCTCTTTCTCGACAGTCTTTTGCTCGGCGACTGGCTTCACGAATGCGTCGGGTTCTGTCATGAAGCCTTTCCACGTTTTGCCAATACCTCTTCCCCTGTGCCAAAAGTGAGGCACATACCCGAGCGTCTTCATCACGTAGAAGCGGTGAAATGCAGAGCTCGAGTCTGCTTCGGCCGGCGCTCCGAGGTACTTGTCAGTCTCGTTCGAACCTTCTCCGCCGGCGCACATATCCTCACCAGAAGGTAGCTGCAATAGACGCACGAGATCGCCAAACAGCGTGAACGGGTCTTCCGACTCGGGCCACGCACTCTCGGGAAGCTGCTGCTGGAGCATTGTGAGAAAGCCGTACTGGCTTGGACGGTGGTAGATGCCGAGCGCCTCCCAGTTTACAGTGTGCTCTTCGAGATAATTTGGCGGCATGCCATGGTACCGACCACGCATGGCTACCAACTGAGGGTTTTGTTCAGTCGCCTCGTCAAGTTCCGCCTCTTCGTCGCTCGGGATGTTGAGTCCGTGCTCCTCTTGGTAGTTCTCGGCGTTGTAGCCGGGTTCAGTCGAGAAGTCGAAACTCTGCAGCACCAGACGCCGCCACAGCGCCGTGTTCTCTCGTGGATGGAGCAGCGCCGCCAGCTTCTTGCTGACCAGCCGCAGACGCAGCAACGTCTGCCACGTCGCGGAGACCTCTGCGACCGCGGCCTCGTGCTTCCTCTTGTCCCTAACTTGAAGGTCCTTTGGTATCGGCATGAACTCGACGATGCTCATCCAGATCGCTTCGTCCAGCGCGGCGACAGCACGCGCGGCCGACATGCCTGGTTTGGCATCCACACTGAGCGTTTGGCGCTTGGGGCTGTGCGGATCACTTTCTTCGCGGGTCTTGTTCATGGCTTGTTGTGGTGGGAGGCGAGATGAAGATTGAAAAGTGGGCTAGAGTGAGATCTGTACAACTTTGTGGCTAACGTGTGCGTCTCGAATAGTCAGTAGTCGCACATATCATACCTCTTCAATGCGATAACTAAGTCCTGCAGAGTTACAACGAAACAAACTAAATGATACCATACCCTGCCTATCGTGAAATTTACTATTATCGACTATTCGGGAACAAAGTTATACAGTACAGTTCGTCTGGGCTTGTGACTCACAACCGATCAGCTGGTCTGGACGAGCTGATATTTTTTCTCGTAAACGTAATGGGTAACGTAATAACACTATTGTAGTCCAACCACTCAGGCCAAGCTTACAAATACAAGACCGCTATCGAGGTGAAGACATCTGCCTGGAAGCTTCTGAATGAAGAGCAGAATATGCTCCCCATTCAGACTGAGCACGTAACCATCACCCTCACCATTCGCGTGGCACCGATTCGGCGAATGGGTTCAACTCCGGCGGTTCCGCGGTCACAAACGCACGGGTGGGTGGGTTGGTCGCTCCTGCGTTGGCCGACAGAGCGCACAAGTGCTGCTGAGCCCATTGTGGATGGCCCACGGCTGCCACATCTTCGCCAAGTTGCGCCAGAGGGTACCCACATCTTCACCCTCTTTCTGAGAGTCTCCCGTAGTGAGCGTGGGTGCCTTGTGTAAACCCTAGGGGGGTACTAGAGGATGGAAACGACTGGCGAATAGTCAACTTCTCACGAACTGGAGATACTATTTAGGAAAACTAATAGAATGTACGAGACATCAGTGTCAGCCGAACGCGCACTGTACTCTCAGCCATCGTACGGCGACTTCGGCAGCCTCACTAGCAGTAACCTACGTACAGCACTTCAGACCCGTATACCCAGTCCATCGATACGGTGCCGCCTTGCTCTCCCCCACGAAGAACACCGGTGTGTACCCATCACAACCGCTGTTGCAGCACACACTGCGCCAGTCACGGCAGTGCTGAGAAATGTGGCGATACAGTCGCTTCGCCTCGCCCAGAGAACATGGTGGAAATCCAAAGTCTTTATGGTCATCAAAACTCACGTCGTCTCCGTGGCGATTGTCGACACAATGCTCGTCGACGGCGTTCTCAAATGCACCGGGGTCGATGAATTCTCTCCACTCATCACCGATGCCACTGCCCCGGTCCCAGAAGAAAGGTTCATACCCCAGTGTCTCCATCACGCGAACTTGGCGAGATTCTATGCTCGAGTCTGCACCCGCAGGAGCCGCGAGATACTTGACAGCAGTATCCCCACCTTCGTCACCGACGTCCATCCCTTCACCAGGGGGTAGCTGCAATATACGCACGAGATCGCCAAACAACGTGAAGGGATCTTCCGACTCGGGCCACTCGCCCTCAGGACCCTGGCGCTGAAGTGTCGTGAGAAATCCGTACTGGCTTGGACGGTAATAGATCGCAAGTGCTCTCCATTCTACAATGTCCTCTTCGAGGCATTTACGTTCATCGTCGATCTCGGTTTGAGAGCCAGGTTGCGTAGTGAAATCGAAGCTCTGCAGCACAAGCCGTCGCCACAGAGCCGCGTTCCTTACTGGATGGAGCAGCGCCGCAAGCTTCTTATTCACAAGCCGTAGGTGCAGCAATGTCTGCCACGTCGTCGTGACATCCGCGACCGCGATGTCGTGCTTCCACTTGTGACTGGGTTCGAGGTCCTTGGGGATCGGCACGAACTCGATGATGTTGGTCCAGATCGCGTCATCCAGATCCGCGACAGCTCTTGCAGCTGAGCCGGAATCCGTAGCACGGCTTCGCATGCCACGGGCGTGGCGCTTGGCACTGCGTGTGTCACGTTCTGGGCGGGCCCTGCCCATGGCTTGTTGTTGTTAGCGATGGTGGAGCGCAAACTTAAAAGTGGGCGATCGTATGGTTCTCTTTATTTTCCAACACTGCAGTCTGTTTGGTCACGGCTCTTGTGCGTTTGCAATGGCGGTTTGGGTGATGAGTCATAGTTTGTGACTCATTACCGACGAGCTGGTCTTGCGAGGCTGATATATGTGGTCGTTGTTTCTGTTCACGCTTAATCGACTGATCCGATAGCGAATTCACTGGCTTCAACTCCGGCGGTCCGGGGTCCCAAACTCATGGCCTGTGGGTGTACAGGTGCTGAGGAGTCTTCGTCAACTGTACATTCTCTTGCTGAGACGCCCATAGTAGATTCTCCACTGCGCCAAAGAGAAGAACCAACACCAACTTCAATGCGACGCAGTCCTCTTCTTGCACGAATAATGACTCATGACCGTCCCCCTATGCAAGAGAAAGTACTCCGTTCATTCACTGCGTCCAAGTGTTTTCATCATACTGTAGCACCCATTGAGTTGTGAGCAATTACTCGAAACCTATCGAGCTGGCCCGACTGACGAGATCCCACGGGTAAGGCTCACAAGCGATCGATTCCTGATATTCTTCGGTGGAGGCCCGAGGGGTCCGGGCAGCGGCCCCATCATCGTCTGCGCACGGGCCAACCTTGGAATCATCTGGGTGGCGTCGATGTCCTAAGCACGTCGGACTACAACCAAAACTTCACCGGGTTCCTGGGCCTGTGCACACGTCTAGACCCAGAGGTCCGCCACCAATGGTGCCCACCCACCTTCGTTCGCGAGCACCATGATTCTCGCCCCCATGCGAAGGCGCAAGCCTCCCATAGTTCACAAGCCCTTGCGCAACACGCTCGACAAGAAGCCGTCTTCCTTGATGCAGGGCGTCTAATTGTGCCTGCGAAATACAAAAAAAACAAAAAAAAACACGCTCGACAAGAGGTCACTAGACTCTCTGCGTTTCTCGCCAACGACGGCGAGGCGTGACAGAGCGACTGCTCCGATCGCATCAGTGAACGGACTGACCGGTGGATCCGAGCGAATGAACAATTGGGCTGCTGCCACGGCCATGCGACTTGGCCAGCAGTGCAAGCGTACATTCGGCAGAATAGCTATACGCATCTTGTGCATGCTTCTTTCCTATGGAGACTGCTGCCTCTTGCTAAAGGGTTATCGGGCTCTAAGTAACTAATACACAGCCGAGCGCACAATGTGTACTCTTAGCCATACCAAGGTGTCTTCCGCATCCCCACTTGCAGCAAACTACGTCCAGCACTTCAGACCCGTGTACCCAGTCCACCGATGCGGCGCCGCCTTGCTCTCCCCCACGAAAAACACGGGCGTGCGCCCATCCCAACCGCTGTTGCAACACACACTGCGCCAGTCGCGGTAGTGCTGGCGAATGTGGCGGAACAGTCGCTTCGCATCACGCAGACTGCAGTCTGGAAAACCGAACTCTTCACTCTCCTCAAATGGCTCGTCCTCTACCCAGTCTTCGTCTTCTTCGTCGCAGTCTTCATTTTCGCAGTCTTTGTCCTCTACCCAGCCTTCGTCTTCTTCGTCACAGTCTTCATCCTTTTCCCAGTCTTTGTCCTCGTCCCTCTCAACCTCTTGCGCGGCAACATGCGTCTCGAATGCGTCGGGTGCTGTCGTGAATCCTTTCCACTTCTTCCCGATACCACGGCCTCGGTCCCAAGTACGAGGCACGTACCCGAGCGTCTTCATCACACAAACTCGACGAGTTGCTGACCTCGAGTCTGCATACGCAGGAGCCGCGAGATACTTGACAGTAGTATCCCCACCTTCACCGTGGGTGCCCATATCCTCACCAGGAGGTAGCTGCAATATACGCACGAGATCACCAAACAGCGTAAACGCGTCTTCTGACTCGGGCCACTCGCCCTCAGGTGGCTGGCGCTGAAGTGTCGTGAGAAATCCGTACTGGCTTGAACGGTGGTAGATGGCAAGAGCTCCCCACTCTACAATGTCCTCTTCGAGGCAACCATGGTCAGTTCCGTAGATCTCGGCTTGAGAGCCAGGATGCGTAGAGAAGTCGAAGCTCTGCAGCGCAAGTCGCCTCCATAGAGCTGCGCTCTCTTCTGGATGGAGCAGCGACGCCAACTTCTTATTCACAAGTCGCATGTGCAGCAGCGTCCGCCACGTCTTCGAGAACTCCGCGACCGCGGCTACGTGCTTCTCCTGGTCATTGGGTTGGAGGTCTCTGAGTATAGGCATGAACTCGATGATGCTGGTCCAGATCGCGTCGTCCAGCTCCGCGACAGCTCTTGCAGCCGACCTGGGAGCCGTGCCATGGGCGTGGCGCTTGGCGCTGCGTGTGTCGCCTTCTTCACGGGTCTTGTCCATCGGCTTGTTGTTGTTGGCGGAAGTGGGGCGCAAATTTGCAAGTGGCCGATCGTATGGTTCACTCTTTCCAACGATGCAGTCTGCGAGGACGTTTGCGTAGCTGTTGTGCCTCATAATGTTACAGATTCGGTCAAAACGTTATGACACTTGGTTTTATCAGCCCAAAATCTTATTCTCCATGATTGTTATACTGAAAACAAATCAAACAATAAACCTACTTTGTATAGTCTAACTTCAACAACAACAACAATAAACCTACTTTCCAAAATATGGGAAGAATCAGTGTCATCTGTAGTGAGTCATGCGTTGTGACTCACTACTGGCCGGGATTGAAATGGTTGGTCGTAGTTTTTGTTCATGCGTAATCCACTGATCTACTGATCCCAAATGGGTTCAACTCCGGCGTCGCAAACGCATAGCCGACAAAGTACCCACGTGCTGAGGAGTCCGCATCAACGGCACACTCTATCCGTGAGAAGCACGTCGTAGAGGCTCCAGTGCGCCAGGAAACACCCATCTTTAATGCAGCACAGTATCTTCCTGACTCAAATAAAGACACATGACCGCCCCCATACAAGAGGAAATCACGTCTCGCATCCCATTCGCCGCTGCGTTCTCCAGAGTACTGTACTCACGTATTGAGAGTACGTTAGAGATTTTGTTTAGGTACCAGACATCAGTCAGTGTGAGCCGAACGCACACTGTACACCCTCAACCATCGGCGAGTTCAGCATCCCTATTTGCAGTAAACTACGTCCAACACTTGTCCCCCATGTACCCTGTCCATCGATACGGCGCCGCCTTGCTCTCCCCCACGAAGAACACCGGCGTCTCCCCGTCACTGCCACTGTTGCAGCACACACTGCGCCAGTCTCGGCAGTGCTGACGGATGTGACGGTACAATCGCTTCGCGTCCCTCACAGAGCAGCCTGGAAATCCAAAATCGTCGTCATCAACAAAACTCGCATCCTCTCCGTAGTGACTGTCGATGACTTGCTTGGCAACCGCCTTCTCGAACGCGTCGGGTTCGGTGAAACCTTTCCATTTCTCGCCGATACCACTTCCCCAGTGCCAAAAATGAGGCACATACCCGAGCGTCTTCATCACGTAGAAGCGGTGAAAAGCGGAGGTTGAATCGGCTTCGGCCGGCGCCGCGAGATACTTGTCTGTAGAATATCCACCTTCCTCACCGGCATTCATACCCTCGCCTGGAGGCAGCTGCAATAGACGCACGAGATCGCCAAACAGCGTGAAGGGGTCTTCACACTCTGGCCCTCGCCCTTGGGAGGCTTTTCTTGGAGCATCGTGAGGAATCCGTACTGGCTCGGGCGGTGGTAGATGTCAAGTGTTTCCCAGCACGCGATATCTTCTTCGAGATAATTGGGCGGCGCGTCATCGTACCAACCATGCATGGCCTCAAACTGAGGGTTTTGCTCAGTCTTCTCGTCAGCCACTCCTTCGTCCTCTTCGTCGCTGGGGGAGTCGAGTCCATATTCCTCTACAAAGTTTTCGACGTTGAAGTCAGGCTGAGCAGGGAAGTCGAAGCTCTGCAGCACCAGTCGTCGCCAGAGAGCCGCGTTATCTACTGGATGGAGCAGCGCTGCCAGCTTCTTACTCACAATACGCAGGTGCAGCAGCGTCTGCCACGTCGTCGCGACCTCCGCGACCGCAGCCTCGTGCTTCTCCTCGTCACTGGGTTGGAGGTCTCTGGGGATGGGCATGAGCTCGATGATGCTGGTCCAGATCGCATCGTCCAGCTCCGCGACAGCTCTTGCAGCCGACATGCATGGCCTAGATGCTGGGCCCCGAGCCTGGCGCTTTGGGTTGCGCTCTTCACGGGTCTTGTCCATTGTGATTGTTGTTGTGGGGACGAGCAGAGGAGATTCGAAAGTGCTATCGATATCGTCCGTTTTTTTCTTGTGGGATGAACCTCAAATGGCCAAGCCGCCACTAATTGACTACTACAGCACTTGTGAGTCACTACCAACCGGCTGGTTCTGAGGTGCTGATTTTTATTGGTAACGTACAGTAATGCCAAAACTCAAGGCTCTAATCTTTACGCCCGAACAGACATGGACCATGAGCGCGCAATCTCCATTGAGTCAGACAATCTCTGGGTCTAAACACTGACTGCACCAATGCGCTGTTGAGCCAGTCGCAGACGCTCCCGAACAGGTCTGCCCAAGAGTCTCTATGACGATGTTGGCAAGCTTACTACGTGTTACAGTAGTGTCGTAGAGACGAAACGGTTCAAGGTCCTTATGACGCCGCAGCGGAAACCTCCCAATACCAGATCATGATCACCAACCACGAGTAGAATCAAATGCCAAACGGCTGCAGAAGGCAGCTGTCGAAACTACGGCACAGTATCCGATTCGCACTATTAATTACGTCCAGCACATCTGACCCGCATAGCCAATCCATCGATGCGGCGCCGCCTTGCTCTCCCCCACGAAAAACACAGGCGTGTCCCCGTCGTTGCCGCTGTTGCAGCACACACCGCGCCAGTCGCGGCAGTGTTGGCGGATATGGCGGTATAGTCGCTTCGCGTCGCCCAGTGTGCACCCTGGGAAATCAAACGTGGTGTCCTCCTCAAAGGTCACTTCGTCGTCTCCGTAGTCTTCGTCGACGCCCTGGTCGGCAACAGCCTTCTCGAACGCGTCGGGCTCGGTGAAACCTTTCCACTCCTTGCCAATACCACGCCCCCAGTGCCAAAAATGAGGCACGTACCCTAGTGTCTTCATCACGTAGAAGCGGTGGAAAGGCGAGCTTGAGTCTGCTTCGGCAGGTGCCGCGAGGTACTTGAAGGTCTCCTCCCCACCTTCCCCACCAGCGTCCATATCCTTGCCTGGAGGCAGCTGCAGTAAACGTACGAGATCGCCAAACAGCGTGAACGCGTCTTCTGACTCCAGCCACTTTCCCTTGGCAGGCTGCCTTTGGAGTGTCGTGAGGAAGCCGTACTGGCTCGGGCGGTGGTAGATACCAAGTTTTCCCCAGCTCACGAGGTCTTCTTCAACGTAGTAAGACGGTATGCGATGGTACCGACCACGCATGGCCAGCAACTGAGGATTCTCGTCAGTCCTCTCATGCGTGTTGTCTTCAGTCGTCGTAGTCGGCGTTTCAACCGGTTCTTCAGTCTCCACTTCCATATCGTCCTCCGCTTTCTCTTCTTCGTCGCCTTCCTCGTCCTCGTCCTCTTCACTTAACTCTTCCTCGTCTTCTTCGTCGCTGGGTACATCGAGTCCATGGTAATCCTTATCGATAATGACGTTGAAGACAGTACTGGTAGAGAAGTCGAAGCTCTGCAACACCAGCCGCCGCCATAAAGCCGCGTTCTCTCCTGGATGGAGCAGCGCCGCCAACTTCTTGCTCACAAGTCGCAAGTGAAGCAGCGTCCGCCACGTCGCCGCGACCTCCGCAGCCGCAGCCTTGTGCTTCTTCGTGTCGCCAACATTAAGGTCTTTGGGAGTCGGCATAAACTCGACTATGTTGGTCCAGATCGCGTCGTCCAGCTCCGCGACAGCACTTGCAGCCGACCTGGAAGCTGCACCATGGGCGTGGCGCTTGGGGCTTCGTGGATCGACTTCGTCACGGATCTTGTCCATGGCTGGTTGCTGGAGGAGGGATTGGAAAATGTGCTGTGAAATGGGATGAGTTTCACACTAATAGCGGCGAGGACCAGTGAGATTCTGTGTTGCACCAACTTGTTACTGCAGTACTGTACCGTCTTGTGACTCACTACGGACCAGCTGGCTTTGAGTGCTGATATTTTTGACGTAAACGAAAACGTTATATCAGTTTGAATACGAATTATGGATAGGCAACACCCAGCAAGCCAAAACAAGCTGTAGTTACCATCTCTCTCCGCTCCATCTCTCTCTGAAGACAGGAAATGGGTGCCACGGCTGCTTTGGTCGTTTTCGCGGAGGCTGAAGCAGCAGGCACAGATGCTGTTGAGCCCAAACTTTCGAGACGGGGGGCGTGGGCTTATCACAAAGTACCCTGTTCGGAAATACCCAGTTGCGATGCTCGATATGCTTCAGGTGGATGATAGCGCGGGCGCGAATGACACCATCCAACATTCCTCTCCGCCTGTGCGCCACTGCGCCACTGCGCCTCGTCCTCCTCTGCACTCGCCTTAACTCTTGCGAGACCTTTTGTCGATCAACACCATCTTTCGCACTTAGCTACGTCCAAGTCCTCTTACCACCGTAGCCAGTCCATCGACGCGGTGCCGCTGTGCTCTCCCCGACGAAGAACACAGGAGTCTGTCCGTCATAACCATTGTTGCAGCACACGCCGCGCCAATCCCGGCAATGCTGACGGATGTGGCGGTACAGTAGCTTCGCGTTACCCACAGAGCAGCCTGGAAATCCGAAGCTGTCGTCCTTCTCAAAGCTTACGTCGTCTCCGTAGTCTTTGTCGACGCCTTGGTCGGCAACAGCATTCTCGAACGCGTCGGACTCGGTGAAACCGTTCCACTCCTCGCCAATACCATAACCCCGGTGCCAAAAGTGAGGCACGTAACCGAGCGTCTTCATGACGTAGAAGCGGTGAAATGGCGAGCTCGAGTCACCTTCAGCTGGTGCTGCGAGGTACTTGAAGGTCTCATCCCCGCTTTCCCCGCCGGCGGACATACCCTCACCGGAAGGCAGCTGTAATAGACGCACGAGATCACCAAACAACGTAAACGCGTCTTCGGACTCGGGCCACTCGCCCTCGGGAGGCTGCTGCTGGAGGGTCGTGAGGAAGCCGTACTGGCTCGGGCGGTGGTAGATACCAAGTGTTCCCCAGCTCACGAGGTCTTCTTCGAGGTACTCCGACGGCATGTCATGGTATCGACCACGCATGGCCTCCAACTGAGGGTTTTCGTCAGTCTTCTCGTCAGTCGTGTCTTGAGCATTCACTTCAGTCTTGTCTTCAGCAATCTCTTCGGTCTTCTCAGCTAACACTTCACCCAGTTCTTCATTCTCCACCTCCGTTTCCTCCTCCGCTCCCTCTTCCTCCTCCTCCTCTTCGTCGTCTTCGTCCTCCTCTTCCTCCTCCTCTTCACTTTCTTCTTCGTCGCTGGGGACATCGAGTCCATGGTCATCTAGGTAATTCCGGACGTTGAACCCATAATGAGTAGAGAAGTCGAAACTCTGCAACACCAGCCGCCGCCATAAAGCCGCGTTCTCTCCTGGATGGAGCAGCGCCGCCAATTTCTTGCTCGCAAGTCGCAGGTGCAGCAACGTCCGCCACGTCGTCGCGACCTCCGAGACCGCGGCATCGTGCTTCTTCGTGTTGCCAACTTCAAGGTCTTTGGGAGTCGGCATGAACTCAACGATGTTGGTCCAGATTGCGTCGTCCAGCTCCGAGACAGCACGTGCGGTCAACATGCCTGACTGAGAATCCTGGCCGAGAGCCTGGCGCTTGGGGCTGCGCGGGTCGCTTTCTTCATAGGCCTTGTCCATGGCTTGCCGTTGAAGGAGGGATTGAAAAGTGTGCGACTTCACTGTCACTTTGACATCGAAAGAGTGGGGGCGAGTCACCGACTCGCGTCAGTGAATCATCATACCGTATGGATGCTGCACTCTATGACTCACTACGTACAGACCAGCCGTTTTGGACGGGCTGATATTTTTTGTTACCTATCTGAACGCCAATCATGAGGTCTGCAACGTTACTATTACATTGCAGTTGAGGGACGTGCTTGTCTCGCCCTTCACCTTGTTGAAGAAAACACCCAGCTGCAATGTGTGTGAGCCACAAAGAGAAGAACTCCTATCTCTCTTTCATATCCCATTGAACAATGCGACAGAGGCCTGTGTGGTGTTGTATTACAGGCATACCTGACACACGAGGAATGATCGTGGCCACCGCTTACGCCGTCTTCTTGGCCGCACCCTTGGGCTTGGCGCCGAGCGAAAGAACGGCCTTGAGCAAGAGCGCCGCGTACGCGACAGCGACCAGCACGGTGACCTTGAACTGCTTGTCGGCGCCCAGCGTCTTGGCCGCCCACTCGCCGCTGTGGAGACCGTAGAGCACGGCCGTGCCGCAGCCGAGAAAGCCGACGACACCGCCCACACGGTGGCCCGGGTTCTTCCACGTCCAGTCGGCCTTGGCACCCAGGAACGTCGTCGCCGTGCCCTACATATAAAGGTATTAGACTTCTCCCCCCATCAAAAACGCTGCGAGCAGTTAGTCCCAAACGTACGCCGAGGAGGTTGAGCGTCCAGAGCGTGCCCGAGGCGCCAGCGACCCACGAGTGCGTCGACGTGAAGTGGGCCTTGCCCATCTTGTCCTTGTTGAGGTACACGGCCGCGCCGCCCGAGCCCATGATCAAGAAGGCGAGAAACTGCAGCGCAAAGTGCGCCTTGGCCAGCGTGAGACTAACAGTGGCGAATAAGATCAAGAGATAGCATGAGTCGCGAAGAGGTACGAGTTGCTGCGGAAGAGGCCACTGCGTTACCGTGTCGGAGCGTCACCAATCGACTTGCGCGTGATCATGAGGTAGATCGCACTGCAGTGTCATACGAACGCATGAGTGAAGACTGAGAGAGAGTATAGAGAGCAGGCGTAAGCGTACAGTGGCGAGAGAATGAGGTGCGCGACGGCATTGGCGGCCGGGTGGACCGCAAACAGCGACGGCGCGGCCGCGCAGTGCGAGAGGATCACAAACGCCGGCGTGAGGAAGAGCGTCGCGAGCACAAAGATCTCGAGTTTGTTGGCCATCGTGCACGAGGTGGTTTGTTGGCGGTTGCTGGAAGAATGGAAGACTGGTCGAGGCTGTACCTCTCTGTTCTGGTGGTCGGCGTGTGGAGTGCACGGGTGGATCCGCAAGTCGCGGGAATCAGAGTGATGGTCGTTGTCGAATACCAATTCCTAGTGAATATAAGTTGATACAGGTCACATGATGTTCAATTCGTTGCCAATTCATCATTCAATTATCCAAAAACTCGGTTTCTAGAGGTTCCAGAATCGAGCCGTGTCACCACTTGTATCTGTTGATGTCACGGATCGTTTCATAAGCCGCAACCCGCGGATGACTTGAATCAATCGCCAGTGTGTTGAAACTTCAGTATCCATCACCTTCGAGGAGAGAGTCTCACCACGCTCGAAATCGGAAGGATATTAAAAGGCGCAGTCTCGTTTAGCTCTCGCAGTACAAGATCGCACGATTTGAACGCGAGTCGCTCCATCGCCTTGCTGAGCAGGACAGTAACACTGTGTGCCGCCATAGCCAAATGGTGCTGGCCCTAGGGGGCCGAGATGGCGATTCTCCCTGGCAATCCATCAATAGACCGGGCATAAGAGGGGTCCATGTAGAAGGAGTAATTCAGATTGGTCAAAAAACAGTTTCATGGTAGTAATTAGTCACATAATCTCATTCACAGGTCTTTTGCCAAAAGTGGGGGTTATTGAGAACATTTAGTCAAAAGAGGAATTTCTGTGACATAAGTGGGGGTGATCGAGAAAGTGGGTACCAATCTTTCTTGGTATAGTGAAAACCAAGTATACGGGAGCGAGCTCCCCAGCGAGCGGACCCTTGCCGACGCCTCGAACTTTCTTTCTTGTTGCGGGGGTCTGGAGATGCGACCCCCAGAAGCCCCCACCACTTGCAGTTGAGCCCCACTTTCTGTAGTTGAACCCCCCACTTTGACACAGAAGTTCCTCTTTTGACTAAAATGTTTCAATAGCCCCCACTTTTGGCAAAAGCCCATTCACAGACGTGAGTCACGCGTAATTATTACCAATGGCCCCGTGAGACTCTGAACCCGACAACGGAAACGACAGCACACTTTGAAATCTGCACCTCCACCAACAAACAAGCCATGGACAAGACCCGCGAAATAGAAGACGAACGCAGCCCCAAGCGCCAGGCTCAGGACCCGGATTCCAGGTCGGCCGCAAGTGCTGTCGCTGCGCTGGACGACGCGATCTGGACCAGCATTGTCGAGTTCCTACCGATTCCCAAGGACCTGCACCCTAGCGACACCAAGAACTATGTCGCCAAGGTCTCGGAGGTCGTGGTGGCGTGGCAGACGCTGCTACACCTGCGACTTGTGAGCAAGAAGTTGGCGGCGCTGCTCCACCCACGAGAGAACGCGGCTCTATGGCGGCGGCTGGTGTTGCAGAGTTTCGACTTCTCGACCGACGGGAGCTGGAACGTCGAGAACGAAAACATAGATGATGCTGAACTTGAGCTCCCCAGCGACGAAGAGGAAGAGGACGAGAACGACCAAGTGGCAAGCGATGACGGCGAGGAAGAACAGACTCAAGGACCAACTATAGAGAAGAGTGCCGAGAAGACTGGAGAGCAAAACCCTCAGCTGGAGGCCTTGCGCGGTCGGTACGATGGCGTACCGACTGAGTACCTCGACGAAGACCTCGTAAGCTGGGACAAGCTAGGAATCCTCCACCGCCCCAACCAATATGGCTTCCTCACGACGCTACAGCAGCAGCCTCCAGAGGGCGAGTGGCCCGAGTCCGAAGACGCCTTCACGCTGTTTGGCGATCTTGTCCATCTACTGCGGTTGCCTCACGGCGATGGGATGATGGATCATGGAGAAGCTGGTGATTCGATGTTAAAGTACCTCGCGGCGCCGGCCGAAGCAGACTCCAGCTCGGTATTTCACCGCTTCTATGTGATGAAGACGCTCGGGTACGTGCCTCACTTTTGGCACTGGGGAAGTGGTATTGGCAAGGAGTGGAAAGGATTCACCGAGCCTGACCGATTCGAGAAGGCAGTTGATGAGCAAAAAGGTGTCGACGCAGACGACGAAGAGGACGAAGACTGTGACGAAGATTGTGATGAAGACAATAGCTTTGATGAGGACTGTGACTACGGATTTCCAGGCTGCTCTGTGGGTGATGCGAAGCGACTGTACCGCCACATCCGTCAGCACTGCCGGGACTGGCGCAGTGTGTGCTGCAACAGCAACTCGGATGGGTTCACGCCCGTGTTTTCTGTGGGGGAGAGCAAGGCGGCGCCTCATCGATGGACTGGCTACGCGGGTCAGAAGTGCTGGACGTAGTTTCTGCCGAGTGAAGGTGGTGAGTACTGTAATTACTACGCATTCGCAGGAACTCGAATGCTCTGCTTTAGCTGTAGTTGACATATTTCGACGCACTTCCCGCGTGTGGTTTTTCTTTGTTCATGCAGTAGAGACATCAGACACTTTGGTACTGACGGCGAGGTGCCTTTTCTCATTGATAAGATCCCTGTGGCGGCACGCACAGTACTATGTAGTGTAGTTTCAAAACGCAGTCTGACACACCACATCTACTATGAATAGAACGCTCATGGGTGTTCATTCTCTCGTGCGTGACTTGTGGAGAAATGTCCCGCCACGCGCCGGATCGTCCGCGGCTCGTTCTTGCATCGCTTGTGCCGGTCGAGGCCCGCGCGGATCCGCTCGACCACGCCATGCTCCCTCGGGTAGTTAGGATATGGCTACGTCATGACGGCCCTCGCTCACGGCTGACGTATCACAATTCTCATTATGACAGACCGACTTTGGTGAGAGCACTGTCCTGCGCTTGAAAACTCCACGACTGGCACCGAGTGACAGCGAACTCTCAAAGGAGGCCAGTCTCCTCAATAACCAAGCACACGACGACGAGCGTCGACAATTGGAGAAGCAGCTTCTGCTGACCAAGCAGCTATGGGCGGAGCAACAGGAGAGGCACTTTGACGCACAGATCGCAGTGATGACCTCGCGAGATCCAGCTCTACAAAAACGCCAGGCTGCTTCGACAACCCCATCGTTGGAGACCCGTTTGCGTATTGTCGAGGCGTTGATTCGAGACGCTGGGGACGCACTCTCCGAGACCTCGACGCTGGGCTCGGCCCGTCACTACTACGCCAAGGCAGCCGACTATCTCGCCGAGACCTTACACTCACTCGCACACACATCACGGTAGAGAAGGAAAGTACATAGGGTACATTCCGACAAAGTTGGTGTTTATCCCACATTCATGTTTTCTTGTCCTTCCACACTGAAAGTGACTTGCTGAGACTTTACCACCCGGCCTGGTCAACCTCCTTGAGCAGCGACTGGATGAGCGCGACGCCGTACCCGGTCGCACGCTCGTCGTCGTCCGTCTTGACTGGATACGCCATGTCCACGTGGAGCCACTTGCCCGCAGTCTCATAATCGCCCAAGTGGTTGCCGATAAACTGGCCGGCACACGACACTTGCGCATTCGTGCGGTTCTTGACCGAGTTCTTCATGTCGGCGACCGCGCTCTTGTACTCGGCACGGAAAAACTCGGGCGCGTATGGGACCGGGTGCACGAGATCGCCCGAGAGCTTGCCGGCCTTGATCGCAAAGCGCTCGAGGTCATCGTCGTTCGTGTAGATGGCGGCAATTTTCATCCCCGTAGCAATGCCCTGGGCACCCGTGAGTGTAGCCATGTCGACGAGCAGCTTTGGGCTGAGGTGCTTGACCGCGTACGCGACACCGTCCGCCAACACGAGCCGGCCTTCGGCGTCCGTATTGTTGACTTCGACCGTCTTGCCCGAGTAAAACGTGTGGACGTCATCGGGCCGCGTCGAGAGCGGGCCCACGGAGTTCTCGGCAATGCAGAGCAGCACGTGGAGCGGCGTCTTGTCGGTCGTGTTCTTGCCGAGCACAGCCGCCTGGAACGCCGCGAGCAAACCCGCAGCGCCGCCCATGTCGCGCTTCATGCCGACCATGAAGCCGCCCGTCTTGATCGACAGACCACCCGTATCGTACACAATGCCCTTGCCCACGAGCGCGACGCCCTTGGTGTCCTCGGACGTACCCGCTGGGTAATGAGAAAGTACGACCAGCGCAGGCTTGTGTTCGGCGGCCTTGCCGACGCCGTAGATGCCGCCGAGCCCGCGCTCGCGGAGCTCTTCGCCCTGGATCACCGTGATCTTGGCGTTCGTGCGCTTCGCGACACGCTTGGCCTCAGCGATCAGTGCATCCGAGTGGAGTTCGTTCGGCGGCGCGTCCGTGAGCCGCGTCGCGAGCTGGATGCCGTCGGCCGTGGCCTGCAATAACGCGAGGTCCGCCTCGGCCACGGGCTGTTCAAACACGACGGCCAGGTTGTCGTCCGTGATCTCGACCGCTTCGTCAGCGCTGGCCGGAAACAGTCCGCTCGTCTTCTTGCCCTTGTGGAGATAGTGGTGGCCCGCACGCGCGACCGCAGCGCCGGCGGCAAACCACGTCTGCTCGTGGTTGGGCAGCGCCAGCACGACAAGCGCGACCTCGTCGCCACTGGCCTCGTCTTCCTTCTTCGAGGTCGACAGCAGCGTGCGGTTGGCCTTGACAAACGCGTGGATCGCGTGCGGTCGCGCGGGGGAGTTGGCGCGCGACACGAGCGTGGGCAGCGCAAAGAGCGTCACATGGAACGCGTCACTGCTCGCACCTTCGCGCAGCAAGAGCACTTGCGCCGACGCGCCGTTGTCGGTCGTCGGGCTCAGCGTCGCCGCGGCGTGGGCGAGCAGCACACTGTTTGCCGCACCTTCCGGAAACGCGACGGCGTTGCCGCTTGTCGCGCTGGCCGTGGCGAGCGTCTCGTGGAGAAAGGACGGCGTAGCGGCCTGTTGCTTGAGCGACTCGGCCGTGCCCACGACGAGCACGCGGTTCACGCGCTTGGCGAGCGCCGACACGGTTGCGAGGTAGTTGACCATATTGGGAGGAGGAACGTTTCTGGTGGGTCGGCTCAAGACGTCGAGATGCAGAATGGAGACTGTTGGAAGATTGGACGTTGGATCGCACCAACAGAACGCAGAGGAGGGATGACTCGTAGTTTGAGAAGAGGTAGAGAGACAGGTGAAGGGATTGGGGAAGTCAAATTGTTGGATCTTGAAGATGGAGATGGTGTGGTCCACGTGAGTGGCCCTTTGTGGTGCTGTCACATCCCTTCCGACGGCGATGGCGAATACAGTAGTCAAGCGACGGAGGAAAGGAGGTTGTATTGGGAATCAATGGTGTGGTGTGTGCTGGCAATTGCGGTACGTTCTTCAACGTGTGCTGGCGTTGGGAATTCCAACAGGTGAATGGTGCGTCTGACCCGTTCATGTATGGGATTTCCGACAAAGCGTCGGATTGGTGGAGTCGCCTGACGATGATGAGTATTCATGCGGTCCAATTGGTCGCATTATGGTATGATCGATCTGATTGGATGGCATCCAACAGCGCGTCGACGTCGACGCATGCTGTCGACGAATACTCATGTGGCCCACATTACTTCTGTGAACTAATTTTGACCAATCAATGCGTGTAATCTCTCAAATCTATTGAAAATCAAATCCTGGGGGCAAACTGTACCCATCTCTCGGACACGTGGCTGGCAAAGGGAGTGGGGGCTCCCACAACAAATGCACGCGCTTACAGCTCCTCCTTTTCGTTGACGGGGGTCTCTTCCTCGGCAAATTCGTCGACCTCCTCGGTGGATTCGCTCTCGGTCGCAGCCGGCGTTGCCGCCCCATCGAGAATCGGGTCGATCTTCTCGGCCGCTTCTTTCGGGACAACATTCGCATCGAAGAGACCCGTAAACTGCGGGAATTTGATCGACGATGGATAGTCGCCGCCGTAGTGAATCGTGAGCTTGGTCGCCTCCGTCGCTCCAAAATCTTTGGGCATGGCCACACCAATCGACACGCGGAGCTGGTGGTTGCGCTTTACGAGGTACGAGATCGGCTGGAACTTGAGCACGGCCTCGTAAACCTTGCCGGCCTCAAGCACACGCGAATCCTTCTTCGCAAAGGAGTGCACGGACGAGTCTTCGCGGACGGTCTTGTGGATCGGGTTGAGCAGCGCCTCGGTGATGTAGGTGACGCCACGGCGTTTGTTCTCGTTCGGGAATGGCGGCGAGTAATCGACGTCTTCCAAATACGCGACGAGGTTGACGGCCGGCTTGTCGACCGAGAAAAACACGCGCAGCTCGACTTCACCGGTAATCTCCTTGAGATCCTTGCTTTCGGGCGTGAGGAACGTCGCAAACTGGTCCTCCATGGGCGCGCGGTCGTGGTAGTAGTACGGACGGCTACCAAAGAGATGCGCAATCATGTCCCACCGCGAGAGCACGTCGTACTGCGGGTTGAACGTGACGTTGAGCGAGGTCTCGCCCTCGGGCGTGTTGACAACCTCCATCGTGTTGTTAGAACCAAGGTAAAACGTCTGGTCGCTCAAGTACGACGGCGGCCACGTGAGACTCGTCTTCCAGCGGTTGTGGACAATCGAAAAGTAGTGGATCGGTTCTTCCTCGTCCAGCGTCGCGATCGATCGGCGATTTGGGTAGAGGTGGTAGTCAAAGAACCGCGAGATCTCGTCGAGGTGCCAGAAGCACTTTTGCTTGGACTGCGCAAACGGATCGGCATTGTCGACACCGGCGTGGCTCCATGGGCCCAACGAGAGACGGTGGTGGCGCGGGTCCGTGATCGTGCCTTTCGGGAGAGGCGGCAGCAGCGCGGCCGTGTCGGCGTCAAGCGTGTTGGTCAAGTACTGGAAGAGCAGGATCGACGAGCGCGCAACGCCCATGTCGTAGTAGCCGCCAAACGCATGGATCGCAACGCCCGAGGCCGCAATCTTGCCCAGTAGACGGAGCGTATCGACCTGGGAGACCGTGACGCCAACGTTCTTGAGCTTGTCATCGCGAAAGTGCACATTCTCGAGTTCTTCAATCAAGTTGGGGTTCTTGGCGTGTTGCGCAATGTACTTTTGGAACTTCTCCTCATCGTCGTCGACGCGGTAAACGTTGCCGCCAAAGTGCTTCATCATAATGCGTGCCTTGAGCGCCGGGATCTCGCGCCAGCGGATCTGGCGGTCCGTGTCGTACGTGAACGACGAGTAGTCCGTGAGCGCCTTCTCGTTCATGACGCCTCCCGGGAACAACGCACCGTCAAACACGTCGATCGGTGCGCCGTTGAGCGAGATGGCCTTGAGAGCTGGGTGCTGCGCAGCCGCGAGCACGAGGGCACTAATTCCATCGAACCCGTGGCCCAGAGCCGACACGTGGCCGTTCGACCACGGTTGCTTGGTGATCCACTCAATGACGTCGTACCCATCATCGACTTCCTGGTCAGAAAAATCGTGCTTCTTTGCACCGGCGGACGCGCCCGTGCCGCGCACGTCGACGCTGACCCAGGCAAAGCCGTTCGAGACGAACCGCTGCACGTACACGCTCGTGCGCGGGTTGGTAAACTTCTTCTCGTACTGCGTAAACACGTTGAACGGGAAATCGACCTGGTAGCCGCGGCCGTGGCGCGTATAGTAGAGCACGGTCGGGACCTTTTCATTATGGTCCTTGAGGTACTGAGCGAGGTACGTGTCGACGGCGAGGTCAATGCCGTCGCGCATTGCGACGTATTGCGTCTCGTGGAACGTGTCCTTGGGGTCAAAGTACCGCATCGACTGGTAGCGTGGGCCAATCCACGAGTTGTCATTCGTGTGCATGCCGCAGGCAATGTACTCTTCTTGGCCAGACAACCACTTGGCCGCGGATGTTGCAAGCGTGAGCGAGATCATGGAGAAGATGGCGCTCTTGGCGTATGCGCCGGCGTTGGTCGTGGGCTGCTTTGGCGCCGCTGCCGCGGGCGCTGCCGGGGCCGCCGCCATGGTCCTGCTTGCTTCGAAGGAGAGGAGGAGGTGAAGACTTCTGGTCGAGACGGCTTGTTGCGGACTGCGTTTGCTTTGTTCCCTCTCGTGCCGTTGGGGGGAGAGTGAAGAGGGAGAGATGACGAGAAGATCAGCGGCGGGGCGACGTCGTTGACATGTGTGAAGACACCAGCTGCGACCAGAATTAGGTTTTAGAGGCTTTTGTGACTCTGAAGTAACGATAACATTTTTCCATTCGACACCGTGATTCAGAGATGCAGGTATTAAATCATATTTGAGAGGGTTCGAGTGGGATCGAGTCGTTTCCCTCTCAGGCCAAAGACAGATGGCTTTCGAATCGGAACCTTCACTGTGCAGGAACAGGACATGATATGGCGCATCCCCTTTGTCGGCATGGTTTCTTTCCCTCGCATTCCCTTGCACGCGCGTTAGGGCGAGATCACAAGCACGGATTTCCTGCTTGTGATCTTGCCCTTGCGCGGCTTCGCTCGATTGCGGCTGCTGTCGAGAACGAATCCCGGTATATATGCAGCCCTGATATCGCTTAGAACTTTCCTAGAATAACCGTTCGTGATGGAGTCTTGTACCGGTCAAGGCGTTGATCTTGTGTTGTGACTTTTCTTTCATCCACAATCCCTGCCTCCACGGCTGACACGGCGAGTGTTCCGATTGGGGAGCGCACCCACCCACCCACCCACGCCGACTTCGTTGACATCACAAGAAGACAAGGAGGGAAGAAACTGCTGACACGCGTCCAGTTCAGACAGTGGAGTCCCATCATCTCCAAGAGTTGTTCTGGGTCAAAGACGATATTATCCCTAATAGTCTATAGCATTACAACCGACTCCTGTATAATATGATACCTGTGTGGTTGCTAATAACCTTTGTTTAGAACTGCGCTAACTGATAGCCTTTGATTCACATTGAAGGCTGTCATGAACTATTTGAGATCTATTGTGTATTAAGGGCACTGCCCCACATCTAATTCAAACCGTTCTGAAGTAGCGCTAACACCACGATCTTGAAGCGCTGTCACCATTGCCTAGGGGGGGGGGGGGGGG